>JAJEJH010000296.1:289932-362944 GCA_026122585.1 Anacardium occidentale
TTCTCAATATCTAATGTAAACCTTTGGGTGAGATTTTATCTCATTATATGTTAGATAAGCTGTGAAACATTATTGTTTTGATTATGTAAGTCATTTCAACCAAAACAGTTAGAATTCGACATTCCATATGCAAACGAACGATTGATCCTAGAATATGAATAGTTATTCACTAACTATAACAAGGTTTCTGATTCATGTCAGGTGATCGTATAAAACACATATGTGACTATTTGTGTTTGTAAGCTTGGATGTGATGAATGCCTATGCAAAAAATTATACGATAACTAGTTGACAAATGGTTGTTCTAAAAGTTAAATGGTCTTTCCTATGATTAAGATGAAGAGAGATTATTCCATTGAGAGAACACTCGTTTATAAAGTTATCTCGTGAGAATTTAAATAATGTTAAGGGTTTGTTAAAGTATAGAGATATGCCCAAGATAGAGAACAAGATAAGGCAAGATTATCATAAACATGTACATGATAGGTAAAAGTTATAATGAGCCCGAAATGAGTTTTAAACAAGCTCGAGATTGTGATTATTACTGATTTGAAGCTTTTAAGAAATGATTTGAGAAATTTATTTTACATTTTTTAGGCATTAGGGTAATAATTGAGACACGAAGATCTTATAGAACATACGTGGGACACAAAGATCCTCTGAAACATGTATAGGACATGAAGATCTTGTATTTAGGGAGATTTAATATGAACCATGAAAACGTAATTTTCACATGATGATTTTTGAGAAATGTTTTCTAAAAGGTTGTTGTAAGTATGCATTTATGAAAAGGTGTTATACCCATAAAAAAGTGTGTCATTCATCGTGTGCATCTATATAAATGTGTTATAAGAAAGTTCATAGATTTCACCCATAAAAAGGTATTAGGACAAGTTGATAAATAATGTGAACTGTAATAGTGTAGGACCTGCCACCACAAGTACCTCTGCTGCTGAATAATATCTTTATTTTTATTAATAATCTGAAATTCGGGTACACGCAACGGGAATCTTACGAAAAAGAAATCTACTGCTAAATACATGTGCACTTACGGAAGCTTTAAATATAAAACTGAAATATACATTTGATATAATGGGCCCAAAATGGCCTTTTCATATATGCATAACTGTTTCAGTACATCAGATTACATACAAAGATTTGCGTTATAAAGCCCAACAGGCCAAAACTCAAATTTACAAACTGATAACTAGTGTGAGGCCCTTTCCTACTAGCCTCGGCCCACCTACTCCTCCTCAATAGCACGAAAACCTAAAAAAGGAAGGAAGAAGGAAAGGGATGAGTGATAAAGATCACCCAGTAAGCATTCTTTACTTCCCTTAATCCAAGCAAGCAAACATACAACACCCATACCTGACCTTGACCCTAATAATTCATCTAGTCGCTTGTGCTGGCGTTGGTTATTGCTTAACTGAACGTCTGATTATCATTATTTATTCATGTCATGTCATCTCATGCTAACTGGAAACTGAAAATGCATGCATCTGAATCTATATGTACCCGAAGGTATCTGTTGTGTTGATCAAACTGATGAACATAGAGATTTGACATCCTGTCTATGTGGGCTGAACAATCTAGCTACTGGCTAGAAAACTAAATAAATGTTGAACAGTCTGACTGGTGTCAGAAAACTGAATCCCACAGATGCCCCCTCGAGTTCACCCAAACTCTAACCCGTATATCAGGTTTTGAATGCTGAATACTACTGAATTCGAATCCCTTAATCCTCTCTCAAGTTATATGACATGCTATGGAATGCTCATGCAGTAATTATTATCTGAATTCATGTTTATCTGATGTCGTTTAGCTTTAAATTGGGTTCTCATACTTTATTACTCAATTTTCTGCATTTTCTAGAAAATTCTGCTGCTGCACGGGCGTGTGGGCCAAGCACACGGGCATGCAGGAGACACACACAGGCATGCATGGTAAAGGCACACGAGCGTATGCCTAGACGCACGGGGTCGTGCGCTGGTCGTGCAACCGGTCATGCTTGCTTCTAGAATTTCTGTGTAATTTACTGAAATAGCTGGCACACGGTCGTGTCCCTCAGGACACACGGCCGTGTCTTCTGCAAACAGGCCGTGATCACTTCGTGCATATGAGCATGTCCTTACAGAAACAAGGGCACACGGGCGTGCTCATGCAGGCACACGGGTGTGTGTCTGGTTCTACAACAACAAAGCTCACTTGGAATTACAGGAAAACATGGTAATCCTCATCCAAATGCAAATTAACTTCAAACACTCATTCCAGACACTTCAATATACATATATTAAGCATCAATTTCATCATTCATTCATCCCAACTCATTCTACCATGGAAATCAATCATTTCTCTCACTAACACACACACAAGCAAAGTAAGCATGGTTCCTGGGTGGAAAATCATAATCTAAATCATCATTTCATCACATATTCACATGCAAACATCTCATAAACATGCTGGGAACGTAAGCAAACATTCCAAGCATACCAAACCATCAATGCAAGCTGGGAAACACAAGGAAGAAGTAAGGGAACACTTACCTTTTGCCATGGCTGTTGGAAAAATCTATCTCAAGCTACTCTCTTCCTTTTCTCGCTGGATTGGGAGCTGTTGATGGTTGGAAATCTGGTCTAGGGCTGGGAGTCACTGAAAACACAAGAGAAAATACTGGTTGAAATGGGAAAACTGGGTGAGAAATCTATTAAATCTCTCGTCTCTCTCTGATTAAACCCACCTGCACGGGCGTGTAGGGCAAAGTACACGAGAGTGCACCAAGGAAAATGAATAAAATTCATTTTTCGCGCTCGCATGATTGAAACTTCCCTAAAGGAATCATGCGAAAGTCACACAGCTCTGGAAACTTACCATCTCACTCCTAAACTCTTCTAGACTCGTAATTTATATCTGAATTTCACTTCTAACCCCAAAACTCTACCCCTAAAGGCTTTTCTAATCCTGGGATGCTACAAACAGCAGGAAAGATAAAGTTACATGACCAAGGTGTTAAATTTCTTTCTCAACCTAGTCTAATCAGCATAAAAATTTTAATGATTTTATGACATTGTTTTTGAAAAAAAAAATATTTCACCAAATGATTTTGAAATAGATATTTTTCCATGTATTTGCATTTTATGTCATTAGAGTTTGGATCCATAGATGAACCCCAGATGACAAGAAAGAAAAGAAATAGGAATAGAAGATTAGAGAAAAGTAATAATCCAAGAGAAACACTAAAAGATTACAAACTCTAACTTATTGAGTGATTTTCACTCACTCATTTCAGTTATGCTTTTGTAGGTGACATATGAATATAGGCAGTTGCAGTGCAACAAGTCAATGAATGTATAGGTTGAAGGGTATTCATATATGCTAAAAATCATATTTTTATCACAAGGTAGCATAATATATAAATAAAAATATGAGAAAACCTCAATCTAGGATCAAGGGCTATCTTCATAAGTATTTCAATGCCTTACTCGTCCAGACAAAGGCTTTATAATGATAAGAAGTCTTATGGGTGTTAGCCTATGATATGATTAAGTGTATGAAAAGAAGAAATTTTAAATTTCTTCTATTTAGAGGGAGAGAGAAAGACAAATTTTATGAGAAGTCAATCAAGGCCTAGGGTTACGAAATAAGATCAATTTATATCATAACCCTAAATCTTGTTTTTATATACTCTACCCTAAGTTTTATGATATTTACATAATTGACCCAATCCCAATTAAATGTATTAAATGAGCTTAATAATATTAGTTGAGCTTACTAATTGTTTAAGTTCAATAATATTAATTAATCTTAATAACTACTTGGGCTTTAATTATGTTTTGAATATTTAACTCTTAATTTTAGAGTTCAAAATTCACCAACCCAAAGTGATTCACACCTTATATGAAACACCATAATAAATTGAGTCGACCCCTTATATGTGTGACCTATAGGTTCCTTAATATATTAACAGTGAATAAAATTTATGATTAATCTTTATTAATTATCTTTTTTATTCACAGTCCATGAGCAAGCTTTAGTAAGACATCATGGCCAATTAATGTACTAAGAATTAGTGTTAACTGATGTAAGCTTTTAATAGTACAATTCTTGTGTAATCAAATATCTCATCAATCTAATATTTCATTTAAGCTGAGACATATAAGTAATGTCTACCTTAGTTATCTTGACTTCTTGACTTGAACTGTGAGACAACATTAGATCTAATTGGATTCGGTTTGTAACCTAAATCTATACTATGGCCATAAATTTTATTGGTTGCGGTCATTAATCAGTTAGCATCCTAAGATATTTTTTCTACCATACCCGAGACTGATAAGTCATTTATTGATTTATCATATATTTACTATGCTTTTAATATAACTAATAACCATTATTCTAATAACCTTAAAAAAAGGCTATGTTAGGTTAATGTTAAACTATATCACCAATGTACAAAACATTCTAGTCATATTAAGTCTAGAGATTATATACACCACCATTTATTAGAGGATTTATTCCACAAGTACTATGGTTACCATCTATGTAAAATCCTCTTGTAGGGTCTGGTAAATGAACATACAACTAGCATGCACCTATGTGTTGCACTAGTTTAACTTTAATAATCTTAACATATAAGATTTGTTGCTATCTTGTGGTAAAGTCATTCAATATTATGATAGTTTTACTATATTATTTATGTTTTTGATTTGAATATTATTAAGGCTATGAAAGTTTTTGGATTGGCTGATTATGTGATCATTGGTTTCTTATGATCGAGCTACTCATTGATCCTTTTGTCATGGTTCTATCTAAGGACATTTATCAAATACACATACATCAATACATATTACTAACAAATTAATAATTGCCCTTTTCATTAATAATAAAATAAAGTACATGTTAGGATGATAATTACATCAATAGTCTAAATTGAGTGACTCTAGAGCACTTACTCTAATAATCTCCCACTTAACTATAACCAATCACTTATTTGCTTGTGATAAAAGCTACGTCAATGGGTTAACCATATTATTATCCAGATTAACCCTATCTATTCATATTATCTCTACATTAAATGATCTTGTTAATCAAGTGAAACTATCTAAAAATATGTTTAAAGTGTTGTGAGACCTTAGATCTTTAATTTGAGTAAATGAACCATTATTGTCATTGTATTGATCAACTAGATTAGCAATGCTTGGAACCATTTTATGTTTACTTACAAACTTTTTGATCCAAATTACCTCTTTGGCCGTATGTAACAAGGTAATATACTTAGCTTTAATTGTTGAATTGGTCACAATGCTTTGCTTTGAGCTCTTCCATCTAACAAAACCATTTAGGTAAAACATATAACTCAATTACAATCTATAATAATCTTTGTTAGTTTGGAGACTAGCATCATTATAACCTCTTATAATTAGTTCCTTTTTTCCTCAATGAATTAGAAAGACATCCTTAGTCCTTCTTAAGTACTTAAAAATGTTCTTCACAACTTTCAATATTTCTCACTTAGATCTAACTGATATCAATTACATATGCTTAAAGTTTTATGAGACATTAATTTGAGTGCCTAACATGACATACATAATGGATCCAACTATTGATGCATATGAAATCTTTACTTATCTTCTCTTTATCCTAATTTGTCTAGAGACACATCCCTTTAGAGAATTTAATTCCATGGGATGTTAATACAAATTCTCCATTTTATTCTTTTATGTTAAACTTCTTTAACATTTTGTCCAAATATATGCTCTAGCTTAGGTTAAGCAACCTATATGACTTATCATGTTATATCATTATTCCCATATTGTAGGTTGCTTATCTTAAGTGCTTCATGAAGAAATACTAGGATAGCCAAACTTTCACTGACTATAAGCTCAGTATATCATTTCTGATAATCAGTATGTTATCCTTTTATAATATCAAAAATGCCACCGTATTTCTACTAACATTTTATATACACAAGGCTTATCTCGTTTCAGTCCATAGATGGATCTCTGCAACTTTCACACTTTATTAGCTTGTCCCTTGAGAATAACAACATCAAATTGTGTCACATACACATCTTTTACAAGGTTTCCGCTCAAAAAAGTTAACTTGACCTCTGTTTGCTATATCATAAATCATTGTATGCTATATACGTAAGTATAATCTTGATGGACTTGAACATTGTTATTGGTGAAAAGATTTCATTATAGTTTATGCTATGTTCTTATTTGAAATCTTAAGCAATTAATTATGCTTTATAGGTATACATGTTATCTTTCATATTAATCTTCTTTTTGAAGACCTATTTATACATTATGGGTTTTATCCTATTTGGTAGATCTATCAGAGTTTATACTTATTTTTGGTATATAGAGTATATTTTAGATTTTATACTGTCAAGTCATTTGCTAGAGTTTGTATCTATAACAACATTTTCATAGGTTATGATTTTATCATCTTGATGACTAGTACGTCAATATGTCGAGTCATGAGAAAACTATATCTCTCAGACTTATGATAAAGAAATTATGTATCTTAATGTGGTTTACTTGGTTCTACTGGTTATAAAGTGACCTCCTCAAAATGTTCTATCATCTCATATGGGATATTATTTGATCTAACATCTGTGGTATCATTTGGACTTGAAACTTCATTTAACTCAAGTTTCCTTTTACTAGTCATTTTGGGAGCAAATTCTCTTTCTAGGAAAACTCTAGACTGAACAATAAATGCTTTGTACTCTTCAAGTTGGTAGAAGTAGTATCCTTTTGTTTCCTTAAGATACCTTAGAAAACATACCTATCAGACTTGGAAGCTAGCTTATTTACTATTAACCTCTTGACTTAAACTTCATAACCCCAAATCTTCAAATAAGTTAAATTAGGCTTTTACCCAGTCTATAATTCATATGAAGTCTTATCTATAGATTTGGACAATAGTTAGTTTAGGTATGGGTTATAGTCTTTAGGGCATAACCCTAGAAGGATATAGGTAAACCATTAAAACTTATCATAAATTGAACCATGTCCATCAAGGTTTAATTTCTCCATTATACGTTATTATGTTGTAGTGTACTAAGTGGGGGAATTGTGTTATTATCCCATAATTCTTTTAGTATTTTCTAAATCTACACTTGAGTATTCACTTTTTTCAACAAAAAAAAAAAAAAAAATGTATTCACCTTTTCGATTTGATTAAAGAATTTTAATACTTTTGCCTCACTGATCTCAATTTCATTCTTAAACTCTTTAAACTTTTAAAGGATTTAAATTTATATCTCATAAGAGATAGATATCCATGTTTATTGTAATCATCCGTAAATGTGATGAAAAATAGCCACATGTTGTTAGGGATCTAGAGGTGCATGTACAAGGATGGACATAGTAGATATAGTCAATGTGTATAAAATAAACATAAAACAAAAATACATGAATCAATTTCATCCCAGGATGCCTTGATAACCAAACTTTGTATAAAATTAAACCATATAAGGTTCATAAAGCATACTTTACATGATAGCTCTATCAGTCTTTACGAGGCATAGGTTATGATCTAAAGACACTTTCTATTCAAGAGTAGGTTTACCTTTATGGTGATATGAGATAAGAACTAAGAAGTTATTGTGCACTTAAAACTTGACTAAAAATGGTACATGTCTTTTGTTGCAACTCCTTATCTTCTTGGTAATCCTCGGCCTTGGCCAACTTAAAATAATATCAACTTTACTAAGGTCAACTAAGATACCATCTACTATCATAACATGTCCTAAAAAGTCACTCTATCTGGCCAAACTTACACTTGGCAAACTTGACAAACAACTAATGATCCCTTAGCCTTTGAAGCACAAATCTCAAATGCTTTTCGTATTCTTCCTTACTCATTGAGTAAACTAAGATGTCATCAATAAATATAATCATAAATATATCTATATAATCTTAAAACACTCGATTCATTAGATCCATGAACACCATCAAAGTATTTGTCAACATAAAAGGCATGACTACAAACTCATAGTACCACGTCTTAAAAGTAGCTTGGATATATTTTTGTCTATTACTCTCACTTGATAATACCTAGACCTTTAGTCAATCTTAGAAAAGATAATTGCTCCACTCAACTAGTTAAATAGATTATCAATTCATGGTAAGGGATACTTATCATTCAATGTAACTTTATTCAGCTATTTATAGTTAATACATATTCTTATTCACTTTAAAGGTTAACCTTTATCTCTCCACTATACTCCTGGTTATAAAACTATATGTGGCACTGAAGTTAACAAGTATAAATAAAGAGTATCAAAGAAGAGCAACAGACCAATCATAACATGTGAGGTAACTCTGTTTGGTTTTAATGCATTGTATACACCCTAGCTTTACCACCTCTTAAGGCACTATTATTTCCCCCAAGAGCACTTGTGCTAGCCCTAGGAAGACCTGCTCTAACTCCTATAATCCTAACTCCACTCTTGGGAATACCTGCTCTACCTCGTAAAAGACTAACACTACCTTTACTAGGTCTCACACTAACACTTACTTGAGATAGGCACTCTGAAATCTTGTGCCCTTGTTAACGACACCTAAAACACATATTCTATCTTGCCAAACACTCACTTACATTTTTCTTGCTATATTTAACACATACACATAGATAACTAAGCTAAAACCCTCTGTCTTTGAGTTTTCTTAAATAGTTTCTTTGGTTGAAGTGGCATATGGCCTTTGTCTCTGCCTCTTTCAACCACTTTGATAGAAATACCCATCCTCTATAAGCATGCCTCTAATCTCAGTACTCTTCTCAATACATCACTAAACCTTTAAGGGGGAGTGACACCAGTCAACACATCTGTTGCTATGGCGGGATGGAGTCCATGTATAAATTTATGTACTCTAACTACCTCTGTGAGTGCCAAACTTGGAGCAAACCTTGCTAAAATGTTGAACTGAGTTACATAGTCCCTAACTGTACTTAACCCCTAAGTCAATTCAATAAATTCATGTGCTTTAGTATATACCATATCTACACTCCTATATTTTTTATCAAACAACTATCTAAACTCATCCCAAGTAAATTAGTCTTCATTAACAAAACTCTTTGCGATGTTCTACCAAACCCTCACATCACCCTAAATCATGTAAATTGAATATTGAACTTTCTCTCTATCAATCATCGTAAATAAGGTTATTACATTCTCCATCGACTTTATCCACTCCTCAGCCACAATCGGGTCTTTTAACATATTAAACTTTGAAGGTTGATAGACTCCAGGTAAACTATAAACGAGATATAATTGTCCTAATCCATTAGTGCCAATAGTCTTTATACTTAAACCCTGATTTAAATATTTGCCAAACTTTGAAATCTAATACTCACTTCTGACCGACTTTCGATATCCTTCTATTAGCCTTTGGTAAGCCTCACCTCGTATTAGCTCATCTCTAATCTAATCTCTAATACCACCTCTCTTTGCCTACTAAAGACTTTTTCTCATTATTTCCCTCATTATTTCTCTCAAATCTTTTGGCCAGAGGGACACTCGAGAGTCTTAAGATCTCTTCCTATCACTCACACTCATAGGTATAATAGAGACACGACTCTCATTCTCAATAAATCTAAGAACATAAGATCTCTTATCTATGAAATCAAACATAAGAAGGGACATCAGAATCTCATAAACTAATTGAAAGAAATAATGTTATACTCATGCTGAGAGGAAGCATAAGCTCTAGCTACTAAAGAATATTGGCTCTTTGCTTATGCAACTTTACAATAATATACTTTTGAAAAGAAAATTTTGAAAATATGGTTCATATTCGCTTTGATACCAAAAATGTAAGACTCACTACTGTATATACTATTATTCCTACGTATATTTGTAATTAGCATGATAAATTAATGTTTTAATTGAAATCCTTTTTTAATATGCATAACAAGAATCCTATACAAACTAACTAAAATCATGCTAGTAGAAGGAGAAAACATGAAATACCAAGTGGTGGGATGAAAACTCCATTTTATAT
This sequence comes from Anacardium occidentale, assembly GCA_026122585.1. Lineage (NCBI taxonomy): Eukaryota > Viridiplantae > Streptophyta > Magnoliopsida > Sapindales > Anacardiaceae > Anacardium > Anacardium occidentale. The sequence continues at coordinate 299,943 of JAJEJH010000296.1, forward strand.
GCATATATACCAGAAATCACTGTTTATTGTTATTTAAAAGGTACTACGCATATATAGACTATGCCAAAATACATACATAAACCTCATTAAGCATGCATGGAAAATTATACAAGCATGTGAGCCATGGTCATGCTTTTTGCTTAAAACTGTATGCATTTCCCCATATAGTCATAGCCAGCTCATTCCTCTTTAGCACCTATTTGACTAACCTACATAGAAAGAAACATGAAAGGGTGAGTGATTAATTATTTAGTAAATGTTTCCCTAACTCTTTCTATCACAACCAATGTTTTGTTTATTTATAACTGTGATTAAATTTCTGTTCAAAATTTTACATAAATGATTGTATCTGATACTTTCACTTGTTGATCAATTTGAGTTACTATTTTATGTCATGAAATGAAGGTCAAGATATGAATTATGCTGAAAACATGCTCTATGACTTTGGGTTTGACTTTCTGAAAGTATTTATCTATATTGATCTGAAGATCTTGAAATAAAAGTATATCTAAAAACATCATAATTAAAAATCTGTTTTACTGATCAGACTAATGGATATAGAGATTTACCACCCTAGCCATGTGAGTTTTAATATCCTGACACATGGTCTGGAATTGAAAACTGAAAGTTGAAAACTAAGCATAACAGTGTATATATATTTGTATTTGTACTGACATTAGCTCTCTCTTTAGCAAGTGTGCAACTCACAGGTGCCCTTCGTATTCACCCCTTAAAGATGTTTTGAGTATCGTATTTTCTATTTCAAAAACATGTAGTTGGATCCATGGATCCCTTTTTGAAAACACTAATATGACATGTCATGTAATGATATACTTATGTTATATAATTTCTTCTTATCTTGACCTAGATCAGTGCTATGTGGTAATGTATAACGTTCTCTATGCTTTGTGCTTTATTTTATATTTTATCTTTGATTTTCACTTGACGTATAGGCATGCATGGCATGCCTTAATGCATAATCATGAATGAGCAACATGGTCGCATGTTTGGTTGTGTATGAAGCCATGCTAGGTTTTGTGATTTCATGCATTATTTTTTATGGATACATGATCATGACCTTGCTCAAATCTAGTCATGCATGGTTTCATGAACATGACCATGACCTTGGAAAACATGACTGCATAGGCCTATGACATAGAAGCACACAATCGTGCATCTTGTTCTACTTTGCCATTTGCATGGTTGAACAAGCTTAATCCCCTCAAATTTTATTCCAAATGCAAATCAATCATTATCAACTATATTTCACATTCAATACACTTCATAGGCATAAGTTTATCACATCAATAACATCAATTGTCACAATCAATCATCTAAAACTCTTTAAAATCACATATATATAAGCATACATACAAATTATGTTTCTAAATAGCAACCTTCATTATCATCCCTTTCATATTATCATTTCTTTACTCAATCATGCCATAAAAATCATAAACATATTGGAATCATCATCAACACTCAAACAAATAACAACTCACATACAAAGAAAACAGGGGGAAAGAAGCAAGGAAGCATTTACCTCTTGTCAAGCTTCTCTTTCTACTAAAATCTCACTCTCTAGATAAATTAGGAATATCTAGATATTGTTCTTTTCTCCTAGGGGATTCTTTGAAAATTTGAAGAAAATTTAGGTGAAAACACTGATGAGAAAGAGATAAGAATGACTTAAGTTAGGTGGTTAAAGCAGCAGACACGCACAGCCGTGCCTTCTAAGGTGCATAGTCATGCATGGGAGAAAAATAGAAAAATTCCCACTTTCCCGTACTTTGCATGATAAGACTTCCTAATAGAATTCACGCACATGCAACACAAACTCTAATAACTCACTATTTCACCCTTAAACTCTCTTAACTCTATCTTTATCATCAAATCTCACTACTAATCCCAAATTTTAGCCTAAAAAAAGAAAATTCTAACCCTAGAATGTTACAAGTATTGAGTGAGTATTGCCTTGAATTCTTGTATGATTCTTGCTCTCTAAGTAGTCTTGACTTTGAATCTTTTAATTTCACTCTTGGTTTGGCCCTCTTTAGTTGTTTGCTTGATCTCCTTTGCTAGAACTCATTTGGTCTTCAAAATTGCAAAGAAAAGAAGAAGAAGAAGGCTTTAAGGTTATATCTTCATTTTATATTAGGTTAATTTATTAGAATCCTAAGTAGAATAGGCAATTTGATTTTCTTACTGGTGTCACGACACCATATTTCACACAATTTCCCTATCATGACACCATAAAGTTTTTCTAAAATTATGTTACGGTAGCATCACTAGTCATTCCAACATAATTTTATTAAGAAAAATGGTCAAAATCGACACAAATTCAGCCTTCTTACTAGAATTTTCAAACTTAGATGTTAAAAATTAGATGTGTCATGAATTTATACCAAAACATTAAAATCAACGTAATAAAGAACATATGCAAAAATGGTAAAGTTTACGTGAAACTTTACTACCATACTTGGTCAATCCACATAATGCTAATGCATTTTTGTTATTAATAATGATTCACATAACTAGTATGTAAATTTTATGAGTACACACAATCAATATGTGTAAATTTAAAGACATATTCATTTAACATAAAAAAAAAAAAACTGTCAATTTTATCTACAAATTTTAAAATTGAATCATTTTGATTAATTTCCCTGGTTTTTATATAATTTTTTTTATAAAAAAAATGAAAACTCATACTTTAAAACAAACTCATTGAATTGGATAAGACCAGACAAGTTTGGCGGGGCCATCAGACAAATTGTCCGAGAAGTTTAATTTTTCACTTTTATTAATTAATTATAATTTAATTTTTTTAAAGAAAAATAATTTAAATTATTTGGAATGGTCCATGTGCCGCCACGTCACAACATGCACTGAATGCTGGAGTTAGGCCTTGAACGCGGTCCCGCCATGTCGTTTCCACGTGCCTCTCTCTTGCTACACTGAAAGCATATGACACAGAGAGAGAGTGAGAGATGGTTGCGTTTGGACTTTTGCTAAACATGGTGGTCCTCTCAAGGCCCTATGGTCCCACTTACTGTACAAGCGTCGAGACATGAGGCCCCTGCCCCATTTCTCTCTAACTCTACACGACGAAGATTCGTCTCCCCTTCCCAGGAGTGGCCCCCGCCATCCAATAAAAAATAAAACTTTTATTTTAAAATTTCCTTTTTCTTCCCCCCTCTCCTTGTTAGGCGTGTAGCTCCACGAATCAAAGGGCCCCACGTGTTCACAGGGTCAAGAAAGTAACCAATCAGAGATCAGATTGGTTGCTCCGCAACTGCTTCTTTTTCTCTTTAAAATTTAATGGGGATATATATCTTCAAAAATGTCCTTGTCGACCGAATTTAGTTGAGTGGACACGTGTCATTTTATGGTAGGATATGAGAAACTGTCTGCTCTACCCGTAGTCCCCACCTTTGAATGAAACGTTAGTGGGTCCACTTAGCTTTTTCCTTAATTTTCTGCATTGACCTCTTTACCTTCCAAAGTTTTTTTTTTCCAACTTATTTAAACTTTATAGTTTATTCAAGTTATATTCAAATTAAATATATTTAAATGTATTTTTATTTTAATTTATTGGAAGGTGATTTGACACAATTATAAAAGAACATAAATATAAATATAAATATAAATAATTTGAACTTACAGACACGATCTCAAATGCAAACTTTTAATACAAGCTTCTCATAGATTGAGTCAACTGCTCGGTTGTTCAAACAAAAAAGGCTCATTTTGTCTAAAAAAAAAACATATTGTTTTGTTTTGGGTATAATGTAAGCAATTTTCTTCTCCCTATTTTGCGATTTTTATTATTTGATTTGATTTTGATCTGTATCAATTGGTGTCGAGCCATTATGTTCTCTGATTCTGTTCAATTTCGTGTCAACTGCTGCGGAGCCATTGTTATCTGACCAAGTTCTATTCATTTCTAGAAAAATTCAACACATTTGGAATCCATTCCGATGTAGGCATTTACCATTATCCTAATCTCCAATTATACATCGTGTGCATTTGAACGTGAGTTGTGTACCCACCTTTGGTTTTTAAGACTACTTTGGCATATGTTTGTTTTGAATCTCTTATGCTGTTATAGAATGACTATATTTGCAGTTTTGATGGTGCATTTGATTAGTATTCATATTTCTACATTTGCCACTTACAAATGATTGCTGCTTTAGATTCTTCACCTTATCTATTGTTTGGTCAGACGTACAATGAGATGATTCTGTGGGTGTAAATTGGCTTTTGATCTCATTTTTGTGTTGGACTAGAGGAATCATTACTTGTTTTATATAATTACTTTTATGAAACACTCATATTTTATGTTGTGTATTTGAAATATCTACTTATGAACACTACAACAAAAATGATTTTTAGCAGCGTTTTTTCAGTGACGTTTGCTCAAACGCAGTTAAAAACATTCAACATTAGCATTCAATACGATGAATGCGATATATGCCACTAAATGTTACCCTTTAGTGGCGTTTTTGAAAAATGCTACAAAAAGATCGTATTTATCGACATTTCATAAAATGTCGCGTTTTGTGTTAGCGTAAGGGGTTTTTATCAACGTTTTTGAAATACCGGTAAAACCCCCCTAAATACCCTAAAGCACATGCTCCCCTTCTCCTTTTCATTTCTTCCTACAATCGCTTTACACCTTTTCTCTCGCTGCCGCCACTATCTTCCTCTATTTCTAGAGTTTTCTTCACAGATTTTGGTCGTTTCTTCTTTAATTGGTGCTTGAATCTTGTTCCTTTATTCAACTAGAGTCCCATTTTACTATAAAACTAGTAAGTTTGCTTAAATCTTTGGATTTTCTTTATAAAGAAATATTAAAATTTTGTTATTTATTAAGTGTTTAATCCTTATATTAAGCAAATTATTGAAATTCAACCAATTAGAGAGCTGGTTTGTATGTGTTATTGAAGTGTTAAATAATAATAATTTAGCTTATACTGGAAACTCTTAGATTGGAAATAAAAAAAATTCACATTTTATTATTGAGTTTTTTAAAATGATATATGTTATTATTATCTTATATATTTATATTAATTTGTATTTTTTTATATTATATTGCATAAATAAAATCAACTTACTAAGTTAATATTCTTGATTAAATTAAATGATTAATATTTTTTAGTAGAGAATTCTGAACCATTTAAATATTGTAGATATTCATTATAAATAAATATTTAAATTCAATTTGAAGTAATAATTATTTACATCCTGATAAGTTTTACTTTTTATAGTAAATTAAAGGTTTTTCTTCACTAAATTGCTAATCACTTAATATTTTGGTAATATTTCTCATTTATATTTCATTATGTAAGTCTTCAACTTAAATTATAATTTAAAATGATCAATGATAGTGTATGCAAGATTTAGAAAGGGTAAAGGATTATTCCCACCCAAGATGTAGCTCAAACACAAATGAATATCTATTAAATTTTTAAAAATTTAAATACCCATCCGTCAAATATTTTTCATTTAATTTTATTAACATTTTAATAAAATGAGTAAGTTATATTTCCTAAAAAAATCATTATGAAATATGAAATATATTTTATTTTAAATATTTTATAAAAGCGTATTTTTGTTTTTCTTTCTCATGATGACTATTTTTAAATTTCAAAATTTTAAATTTAAATTTTATTTTTTGTTTTAATATATTTTATTTTTATTTTACATATTTTATAATATTTTAATAATATTTTATATTTTTATTTTTACAAATTTTATTTTATTATTTTTTAAATCTTTTATTTAAAAACAAAAATGCTTTTTTAACCGTTAAAATTTAACTACTGACCGTTAGACTCAACCATTGATTTTAGTTAATGAATTAGTTGGATTTCAATATAACTAATAAAAGTTACATGGTAAGATTGATTTAGTTTTTCATTACGTATAATTGTAACTATTTAATTATTTATCAGTACATTGTTATGCATAATCGCAAGAGTAGGAAACGAATGAGTTTTGATATAGTTACTGTAATAATTTATAGAGGGGCTGAATAGCTTCCTCGATTTTACATTTTGAGATAAATCAAGTACTGACAATGTTCCATGTCCTTGTAAAAAGTGTATTAATTAGTACTATAAAAATCAGACGTAACTATATGATCATTTAGTGATTCATAGTTTTATGGTTAGGTATATCACTTGATATTATCACGATAAATCTATGGTTCCACAAGGGTTTACCTCAGATGTCCTAGTACAAAAAGAAATGACTACAGATAATGACTTGACAGAAATGTTAAATGATATTTTCGGGATATCTAGACAACATGTGAATGCATATATGTATAGCAGAGATGCAATAGAGCCTAATGTCGATGATACTATGAGAAGATTATAGTAATGATATGAACGTAGTTAGATATCAGTTGTTCAGGATTTGTGCATCGTTGGTCATACCATTATCTGAAAATGAACAATAACCTAGTGGAGAGGTAACGTATGTAGGATATGTTCATATAATAAATTTCTTCAAATAAAGTAATTAATTCAAAATTAATATATATGGTTTGTTCATTTGTGTGTGATGGGTATCCTACCCATCAAGTAACCATCATTCTTCAGATAAAAACTAGTAAGTTTGTATTTACATCCATATAAGATCATATTAAATGTTTGTAATCTATTAAAATACGTATTCATGAAATCTAGTCAATTCGAGGGCTGGTTTGTATGTGTTTATGAAGTGTTGATATTATTGTAAGACAAAACATAACATTGTTTAGTTGGTTTATAAATCTTGAACAGAGATTGTGGTTTATGAATGCATAATGATATATGCAAGCTATATAGAGATTAGAAACTATGTTTTTTGTTTGATGATTTCTTGAATGCAGATTTAGATGATTAGAAATTGCTAAACAAACTTCTTAATGGTATGAATGCAGAACTTTATTGCAAATCTCTATTAAGAAACTGAATACTATTATAATTCAAATATTAAGCATAGAATTTTCGATTTGTTACAAATTTTCTATTATACATATGTATTCTATGTATCTAATCAAAGTTACTATGAAAGCTGATTACAATAGAAATATGTATTATACATACGTATTCTATGTATCTAATCTAATTGATTGCACATGAGCTATTGAATGTTGTCTATTCAAGTGTCACTTTAAGGTTTCTTTGTCAAACTTGGTTCATTTTGAGGTTTTACATATTGTTATTAGTGTGATGTTGTATTTTGAAGTGAAGGTCTGGAATTTGAATTATAAAATTAACAATTCTTATGGGTTATAATATAATGTTTGGTTAGGTAGAAAATACTAAAAATTTCTTTTTAAATGAGGGTCATTTCATTATTTTTATAGATTTTTTTGTCGTTGATATCATTATCAGTCAGGTGATGTTGCATTTCTAAGCTATAGTAGTGAACTTTAAATAGGAAGTTAGACATTTTATTTGGTTGATTATTGTATGTATTTAACATACACTTCTTCACATTCTTTCATAAAGCACTTTTTCTAATTCTTACATAATGTACTTCTTCTTATGCTTGTATATTTTTAATATAGGATTGAATATTAATGTTGGTTGATTATTGAGTTTGACCTTGTTATATATGAGTTGTTTATTACTTTTGGGTTTTATTTTTCTTACATCTTAATTTTTTTCGCAGGACAGAATGTCAGAGTTTTGGCTTTAGTTCTTCAAACAAGTTTCATGACAATTAATGTAAAAATTTCGACTTTATATGATGATTGACTATTATATACGCTTACATTGAGTATTATGATAGTACTTCTATTAAATATTTCATTAATGAATTTACGAATTTATTCATATGTACTTTCAGATGTATTATCATTCAAATGTTATTATAATTTTTTTTTTTTTTGAGTTTCATTGAAATTTATTGTTAAAAATATTAGATTGCATACTGTTTACAGAAAAAAATATAATGAATATAATTAATAAAAAGTAAAAAGTGTAAAAAGAAATGTCATTAAAAGTGCGGAGGATTAAATTATCAAAACGTCGTTGAAAAATGGTTGAAACGCTGCTACAAACCAAGAAAAAAGCACATTTAAAAAAATTTAAATGCCATGGTGGGAAAAATTTAAAACGCCGCTATAGGTCTCTTGAATTGTCGGTAACACACGTGCGAAAATGAGCGGGGAAAAGGGTTTGGCAGGAATGGGCTTTTACCGATGTTCTTAAAAAAGGCGGTTGTAAGTGCAATTTACAGTGGCTTTTTTTTTGGATTTTTACCGGCAATTTCCTAAACGCCGGTAACAACTTTACTGACACATGATTTAACGGCGTTTGTTCGAATGCCGATAATGTTAATTACAACATTTTAAAACGCCGATAAAAAACCCCAATAAATGCCGATAAAAATCGTTCCTGTTGTAGTGGAAATAGTCATGGGTTTATGCAATATCTACCTGTTTCATTTTCACAGGAAGCGGCAATTCCTTGGATGTACCCATTCGACAACGTTTATCAAGCATCATTGATGCGGTAGAAAAAAAAAGACACTTGTAGAGCAAATGCACACAGAACTCCATTCTGATTTTGCCCGAGGAAAATGAGTGTTCTGGTAATCCTATTCACTGCTTGGTAAGGTCGATGATCACTTTCCTCTACCATTTCATATATGTTCCATAACTGGCACAAATGTTCAGGTGTCTAATGTTTAATAGGTTCTGTACAAGTCAGCCGCTAGTCCATGTCGTCTACATTTAAGATGATTGAATTCTATCTACTTGAATTATTTGTTCAGCTAGCAGAAAGACTTGGCCACCAATATTGAAACTTTGAAGAAGAAGATTGTTGGAACTGAACAGATATCATATATATCCTAGTAGCAATTTGTATTTGTTTCAGATAACAATTTATTTTGGCTCTCTATTCCCTTATATAAAAGGCATTTGTATCTTGTAATATAGATAACAATTTATTTTGGCTCTCTATTCCCTTATATAAAAGGCATTTGTATCTTGTAATATAGAATAGACTAATAGGTATCTTTCATATTTGCATATCTTAATTTGTTAATGAAATAAAATATGACAATTTGATGTGTATAATTTCTGTAAATGCTTCTCTATAATTTCTGTAAACGCTTCTCCGGCTTGGATATATATATATATATATATATACACATATATGTATACATATATGTATATACATATGTATGTATGTATGTATGTATGTATGTATAAAGAACCAACTTTGTAATAAATGGGAATAAAGACGTGCGTCTAAACTTTATCTATATATGATACATAGTTACTAGTCGGTCTTTGCCTTATTGAATAAATAAACACACTAACATCATTATTCAATCACGTTATGTTACTAGCCAATAATAATAATAATTTCTAAACGTTATGTATATATTATATATAGTTAGTATTTGTACTATGTTGAATAATTCTTTTTAATTTCCTTTACTGTAAAATGGATCGCATAAGTATAAGTTGAAAATCCTCTCATTCTTTCAGAGGTGGTAGGTTGTCCTTCTGTTTCTCAAGGTCATATGCAAAAGAAAAAGAAAAATGATCAAAGGACCTCAAACTCAATGAATACCAATCTGTAATCCACTTGATGACATTGAAGTGGACATGAGGATTATTAAAGAATTTGATCACTCTGATGAAGATAAGCAAGATATCGGTGAAGAACAAGAGTTACACGAAGGGAGGGAAAGAATCTCCCCTCCTCCCCCATTATCTCACAAAGTAGGAAAATAAAGACATTAATTGTATGAAAATTCTTCCCTAAGAGAAGATTCTAACCATTGGGGATACATAATTTTTTTGTAAGTATTGTAAAAAATAGTTAAAGCTACAAAAAATGAACACAATAGCACACCTACCGAAACATATGGAACAATGCTTTGAGAGAAAAAAAGAATTGCGAAAAGAGGTTGTCCCTAAGGGCTAAACAATTTTGGGGTTTAACCTTAGTAAATCTCATTTTACTAAATATGTTTCAAGTCGATCAATTATTAAGATTGGCGTGAAATATGAGCATAATAAGATATGCAATTTCAATTACTTGTTTGGTAGTAATTTTTACTCTTAACTAACATATTACAATATTAATCCAAAGCTATTATATTTGCAGGTCATGAAGGCACTCACCTATTTTTAATTTCTTTTGTGGTGTTTTGCAATCGTTATATGAGAAAATTGGGTAGAAAAAAGTGAGGGCCAATTGTGAGCAAGTCTTTAAACAGAGGCAAGGAAAATAAAAAAAAGGGATTTCAAACAAATCAACTGGATAAGTTTAACAACAGACTTGTGGAGGCTAGATGTTAAAAATATTGAGCATATGGTGCTAATTGTGTGTTGGGTAGACCAAAAGACATGGAATTTACAAAAGCGCATAATAAACTTTATGTACGTGCCTCCCCCTAGAATGGGGAAAAATATTGCATTAGCATTATACAACTGTTTTACAGGATGGGGAAAAGAAAATAAAATATACTTTACTATCTCTAATTATTTGCTAAGGTAATCTCATGCTGAAAGTAATATTTTATTGTTTATGCTTTATAATTATTTGTTTTTTTATGGTTAAAATTTTGCAGGTGCACAATATCATGGTTAATAATTCCTTTGCTAACACATGCATTAAGTCGTTAAAAGAAAAGTTTCACATACAATGATCATTAGTTATTGGCAGTTTTTAATATCCCAAGGGTAGAATTATTTTTTTAAGCTTGAAATCAAGGATAAAAGTGAGATTTTATAATAGAAAATAAAGTTAAGAGGGTTCAAGGGTAAAATAGTCATTTAGAAGCTATGTGTAACATATACATGGGTATTCTTTAGGAGAATATTCATGAATGATGTGGAAGAGAAAGGAAATATGAGATTTCCTTGACACACAATTGTGCACCTTAAACACACAACTATGAGTCGCGTACACACTGCCTGTATAAGTTAAGTTATTGTCATTTTTATTAGATTTTCATTTCATCAACTTTTTCCTTCCTTTGCCTTCCTTAGTGAACCCTAGAGCAACCATTGAGAGTAAGCAACTAGTAGTTCAACATCAAATTAGAGAGTCTAAACCCATTAGAGAGAGAAAATAATTTAATAGCCATGACCAGAGATAAGTGTTTCCTTACCTCTTTCACCTTGTTTCATAGCATGTTCTTTTTGTTATTTGAGTTTTGATGACATGGTTATTTGTTTGATAATTACTTAATATGTTTGAGTATTGAGATGATGCTTTATAAGCTCACTGATGAAGTATTGTTTGAGAACTTTAATGTATAAGCGTATGAATGTATTCGGATACTTGTTTGAGGAGATTTGATATGTGAAAATATGAGTTTGTCTAAGTTTGATGAAATTAGCATGCTTACAATTGATGTGTTAAATTGGCAAAGTTTTGGATTGAGAATTGTTATGCTTTAGATGAGATTAGTAAAGGTTTTGGGTTTTCCAGATGCGTTATTACAGAGATTAAGTTAAGAGCATGGCCGTGTACTTGTAGGTGCACAACTGTGCAGCCTTATTTCTTTAATAACATGACCATGCATGTAGTTGTACAAGTTTAGAAAGTTTGGATATACGACTGTACGAGCAAGAGTATGACCGTGTACTTATTCCTAATTCTACATGCTTGTGTAAGCAAGGCATGAGAGAATTACATAAGTTGTTGTATGCTCATGCAAATGTAAGACACACCCATGTGCCTTCATGTATCACTATATGCCCTACACGACACACCCATGTGGTAAGTCAAATATTTACAAGAAATTCACATGTGCTAGCATAACTGGACGCACCTTCTTACATATTCATATGCATGTAGTACACGATTGTACACTTAGGCCAAAAGGCACAAAACATAACAAAAAAAAGTTTTAATCCACTTTTAATAACAATATCAAAAGAAAATAAAGTATTATGTATGAATAACATCATTTATCATGGCATGTCATATTAGTGTTTTCAAAAAAGGATCTAAGAATCCAAAACATGTTTTAAAATATAAAATATTTGATATTTCAGACATTAGTTAAGGATAAATATGAGGAGGCACTTATGAGTTCATACACCCGTTAGGAAACCAGCGTTCGTTAGATAGGATATAGTCATTAACCAAGCTCATTAGAAAGTGTACTAGTTGTGCATTAGTAGTTTTCAGTAGGATTGAACTCACACAACTAGGTGTCAAATCTCTATATTCATTAATTTTTCAGTATTTTAAGATACAACGTTTTAGTATATACTATATGTATATATTTAAGATCTTCAGATCATGACTACTATTTTAGTAAGTTTTTTAGAAAAATAAGCCCAAAGGCAAATTTTTATACTTTTTAGCATTTAACATAACATTAGCATATGTATATCATTTCACATACAACATTTCATAAGATACTAGACCAAATAAAGACAAGAATGTAACTGATACAGAGAATATTACAAAAAAAGAGAATAAAGAGAATACTAAACCAGTTATGATGTGACAAGTCACAAAATGAGATTAAGCTTGAAATATGCTTATGTTAGAGATAAGAAATGCTTATTGAGTGATTTTATCACTCACCCTTTGTTGTTTCCTTCTTTACAAGTCAGTGATTCTTTAGGGCTGAGCTAGAGATGAGAAGACTAGGAGTTCTGGGATACGGCTTGGAAGTAGGTAGCATGTCAATGGCTCATATGCTTTTGTATAGTTTTAATCATGCATATGTGTGTACTATATTGTTGACATGTACTATATGGACAATATGTTTAGTAATAATAAGATAATTAGTAGTTTTCAACATATGCACAATATTTTCTATACAATATTGTTATTTTTGTATGTCTAAAGCTTCCGCACGTAAAATTTTAAATTTAGCAACAATTTCTTTATTATAGGGATTCTTGTTATAGGTTGAGGATTAAAATAATAATAATAATGAATAGTAGTATGTAGTGACCTATTGCAGGAACTCCTACACAGTCAACATTTCCACATTCGGTGCATGATGCCTATCATCAATCTTTTTTGTATAGGATGGTGTGAGTGAAATAAGAGATATCATAGAAATATAAAAGACAGTGTTAAGTTTATATAGGTGATTCAGATTATACTAAAGGAGTTTGTTAGTATTTGTAACACAAGCAGCATAAAAAAGAGAAAACAAATTCTTTTTTTAGAATGGATGTGATGGTGGTACTTTTGATTTTGGATGGACATGGATTATTGACTGTGTTGTTGTCATCTTGCTTGGATTGGATAGTTGGAATGTTGGATGCTTCCTTCACTGCTTGCTTGAATTGCGTAAAATTTGGAATTAAATGATGGATATGAATTTGAACTTATTCATGTCGATACATTATTATATTTTATAGATCTCACATGATGAATTTTTAATGCAATTATCATATGCAAAGTGTGTTTTTGTTGGCAATTCTAAATATTATTGCAATTGCTATGAATTTGAATTATTGTTGGATAAATTATGAATATTGAATATAAATTTTTTTGAATAGGTATTTTCAAGAAATTCCATAAATTAGGTTGAACTTTGCATTTTTTTATGCTAACCAAACTTGTTTGAATTCAACGAATATGAACGTGAATATATTCTTATTCATTTGTACAGTGATGAATATAACCAAATTGAACCCGAGAGTGATCACTACCCACAAACACAAATGCAAATTCCAATTAGTCATGTTCAATGAACACAAGCTAAACATGAATATGTTCCATCAACAAATGAATCAAACAAATTCTCTGATTTAATGTGATTATTCAATTAATGAACTACTATTTTCATTTCTTATCTGGATTCTTCTTTGATTTGATCTGGATTTTGGAGAATTTGGATTGGATTCTAATTTCTTTCTCTTTGATTTATCATGGAATATTCTTCTTGTATTGCCATGTGGAACTACGGAGGTAGAATTTTTTGTTTTGAATAAAAACTTTGTCGCTTGTTGAAAGTTTTCTTTTTTTTTTGCTTGACAATCATAGTTTGAATAGTAATTCTTGCAAAATAAAATAAATAATCCCATGAGTGATAATATCATATTCTTGGTGTATTTCCATTTTAAACTAAATGTTTTTATATAGCATTTCATTCAAAGTGGATGAATTATCTCTTAAAATCTATTGAAATTATACACTTAACAAGCACCACATTGTATGATGCCTTACGATTAGAATATTATTGACAATATTTTTGATATCCATTGCATCAAGGGTGCTAACTTAGAAGGTAGGCCTTACACTATAAAATGACTAGTAGTAGGCAACCTAAGAACTTACTCAAAAACATTACTAATCATCCTCCTTGAGCATCTCATCTTGATATCTGCATAGCCATATTTAGGATTTAACTCAAACTAAAAAAAATCTAGATTAGAATACTTGTAGTGGGTAGCATTTAGAAGGCGGTCAACATCGTATAAGGTTATATACTTACGCTCATTTTCAAAATGAAAAACATTTGAAACGTTTTGAGTTTCCTAAAAATATGCTCTGATACCAAAAATGTAACACCTTACTCCTAACATACACTCATCGTGAGGAATACACTAAAAGTGACATGTATTTCGAGTTAGCTTTATTTAAAACCTTTATAACTTAAAAAAAATGCTTAATTTTTATAATAAAAAAATGAATACAACAAAATGCATGCAAAGGTTTTAGAGTTTACAAACTCGAAAAATAAAATGTGTAATTACAATACTAAGTTAATAATAAAAAAAAAAAAACTAAAGTATATATAACCTCGTTATGTCTCAGTTTTATTGACCTTTGCTGATCCTGGTTACATCATTACCAAGCCTACCTGTAAAACCAAGAGCAAATAAGTGAGTGATAAACACTCAGTAAGTAGATAACTAATAAAAAATAATCATGATTATCATTCATAATAATCGCAATTGGTATCTTAAATGCTCTACTTAGTTTACCACACGTCTTAGTAGCATATATATAGTTTCTTTCATGATCTCAATGTCCTAGACATTTTAACTCATGGCATCCCAGATGCTCTCAAAGCAAGTATGACTAACATCTTAGATGTCTATATTTTAGCAACCCAAATGCTTTAATATACCAGTCAAGCTTAACATAGACAATTTTTGATACCCTTGGTCAAGCAAGACAAACATTATCGTAATCTTTTCCTCTATTATATATAATAAAAAGATTGTATAGGAATCACCATCCTTAGATAGCCCTATCACAGACTGATATATGAGCTTCCAATTGACTGTATGAGTAACATAGCTTTATAACCACGCATACCTAAAAGAGTGAGCCATCTAATATAAGTGTGTAAGCTGACTCATGAACATCTAACTTATAGCTTATGTACTTCACCTTTAAGTTCAACCATGATCTTGTGCCAAGATCACACAACATGATCCATAACCTACTCTCTGCATATTTGGATTAATATACCTTTCTTCTTTTTCCTCAATTATTTTCTAAACTCTCTGTTTTGACCTAAATCTAACTCGATTAGGGTTTATGTTGTCAAACAAACTTGGCATTTATCCTCACCTTAAAACTAGACTTCTTGATTCCTCACCTATCCCTAGTATTGGATCCCTTTTTAATTCTCAACATAGGAGTAAAATAGTAATTTCATATTACCTTACATGATTGTGCCTTACCCTTTCATGAGTATACATTCTTTCATTTTTGTACAAGGCATGACCTTTTCTTGGTCACGATTGTGTGGCCTTACATGACACATGGGGGTAACTATCTTTATCACAAAATCATGTATTGATTTTTGAGGAATTCCTAAAGTACCCTTAACACGATTGTGTATGATAACGTGTAAATAGTAAATAGGGCATGTATCACATACTACATATTCATGCATTACATCATAGGCTCACATTAACTTGACCTATGCATAAGTGTATTATCTTCTTCAATACGTATGCATGGGCTTGACCTTAGTGGCACACGATTGTGTATCATTGTCTGCAACTTTGAGTTATATTATTTTTCAGTTGTGATTCATAACCAAAATAATACCAAACTATTTAAA
The DNA here is from genome assembly GCA_026122585.1 of Anacardium occidentale. Lineage (NCBI taxonomy): Eukaryota > Viridiplantae > Streptophyta > Magnoliopsida > Sapindales > Anacardiaceae > Anacardium > Anacardium occidentale. The sequence continues at coordinate 315,966 of JAJEJH010000296.1, forward strand.
TAGTCTTTGTATACGTTAATATCATGTTATTAAGTACTAACTATATCATATGCATTGATAAGAATATTTACATACAAATCCATATTCATGATCTCATTCTTAAGATGTCAACACACACACATATACATGTACACACACACACACACATAAAGACATACACACACGCACATTATCATCAACACACGATCATACCATATAAGATATAAAACAATTATATTAAAGCCATATTTCACCATCAGAAGCTTAAATGTCTATCTAACTCCTTTCCGACAAAACCAAGCAGAGCTTTGCTATGGTAATAAGATTCTAGCGACTCTTTTCAATCTCTAACAATAGTAAGGTCTCTCTTAACTCTTATTTCACTCTTTACTCAAATTTGATGGTACATGTGCTTGTTGAAAACCAAAGCAAAAACCTTTTCACTTCTATATTTAAGCCTAATTTATAATAATCTAAAAATAACATCATTCATAAGTGAGCATCTCCTCTACAAGGTCATGTGTAGCATTAATATTTCAAGAATCACACACTGAAACTAATGAATGCACGTTAATGTAAGTTTGTCCATACTGTAGGGGTGTGCATCTCTAATACATGATTATGCATCAATATTCTTTTTGAATTCTCTTGCTTATCAGATGCACAGTCATGTAAAACCCTTATGCACAGTCATGTAAAACCCTTATGCACTGTCATGTGTCATTCTATACCTAGAAAATTTCTCATTTTTTTTTCATGAGAAAGAGACCATTTTACCTTTCATGACACATACAAGGGTGCAACCCCTTTTACATGTCGTGTAACCAACATTAAATACAAAATCAACTAAAATTAAATACTAAAAAGACCAAAAAGTCCTTGGCATATACTTGTGGGTATCACATGTTATATGTGACCTATAAACTCTTTACTTATTTGATAGTATTTGGATCCAATTGGATTCTTAGACACAAACCATAAACTGACTTTAGCAAGTCATTATGATTACTAGTTTAATAGAGTGTTAGTGAACAACTCTAAGCTTGTTAACCTAACAATTAACATATAATACTAAAGTTTTCATTATGCTATTTCTTTTGAAGCCATGGTATAAAATGAGTATCTACCTTAGAAATTTGTTATGATCATAGTTTATCATTGATCTAAACCATTTTAGATTCAATAACAAGCTTATCCCATTATGTTCACAGATTTACATGGTTTTAGTATTTGTTAATGAGTTCATTAGAGATGCCCTCTCTCATACTTGAAAGTACATAATCTTTTATTTTCACACCATAGCTTTCATATAAATCTTAATGTAGCCAATCACTACTCTTATTATAATCCCAGTTATGGTGACACGTTAGATGACATCAAATTATACCAATCATTGCACAAAATGGTTTAGTGTCCTTAAGTTAAAGACTACACATACTCTTCAGATTAAGATGATATATTTTATAGACACAGGAGAGACCCTCTATATGGAATCATCTTGTTAGGTATGTCTAGTGAATATGTCTAGTAAATAACATGCACCTATGTGTTGCATTAAACTACAGACCATAATTTTGATGCATATAAACTCTTGTCACCTTTCAATGGGATCATTCAACGTAATAATAGTCTAATCACCATTACTTATGCCTTGAGTTAGAGTAATGTTAGGCCTACAAACATTTTTTAGAATTGTCATCTTTTGAGTACATAGAAAGAGCATGATCAGTCATCTAATTTTTTCAATTCGGTTATACTATTCTAAAGTTATATTAATTTTTCTAACAAATTCATAACCACATATGAATATGCATAATCAATAGAAATTCCCTTTTATTAATATATAAATGTTTATATTGTATAGAGATTTGATTGGCTGAAGGATACCTACCTTAACATAGACAAATAGCAACTCAATAAGAATAGGAAAAAATGGTGAAGTTATGAGGGTTCATAACATTTCATTAAATCAAAACAACATTTGAAGATTGGGCAAAGTGAAAAGACATGAGGGAAATGTAAAATTTGTAATGTCTATATCAGCTCTGAGAACTAAACATCCATAATAAGGCAACACCTAAAGAAGAAACACACTAAAGCCATGAAAAAAAGTTCAACGAGCATACATACTTAAACTCAAGTTAATTTTGATTTGTAATTTTTAAGTCTCTCAATGTGACATTACAATGCACAAATTACAAATAAAGAAATAGCAAAATTCACAGTTGCTACAAATTCATTGTTAAATTTAATGATCATTTAGTCAAAACTAATTAAGTTGAAAAAAAACAAAAATACTGTATGCAAGACTACCTAATACAATCTTTGAGATTTATTCCATGATGTTGTGTAGTACCCGTTATGCCTAAGTATAGAATTTCAATTTACCATATTATGAGATAATTTGCCATCTATATGTTTATTTATTGAATAATACTATGTAAACACAATTTTTTTTTTGATCTATTTTATACACTCAGATAATGTGTTATTTTATGAAAACATATTACTTGGATACACAAAATAGGTATAAAAATTATGTTTACATAGTTATATTATTATTTGTTTATTTTATTATGTTACTAGGATTTTAAAATTTTAATTAATTCATCGAATAAATCGATAATTTCATTCCTTTTATAAAATTTATCAATTTTACTATGTTTTAAGTTAATGATGAATAATTTATTAATTATTTAAAAATATAATTACAATTAAAGGTGGGTTGATTCCCTACATTATCCTCTAATCCACTTCTTATACTTGTGCAATTTATTAGTAGAATCCATTGTCAATGCATTCAATTGAAGAGGATGTCCCAAAGTCATCATCAACTCATTTGACTAGATAGTCTACGAAAATAATTTTGTATTTATTAATTGTTTTTTTATGATTCTGCTAATTTTTTAAATGTTTTTTTTTTTTTTTTTTATCTTACAACTGATTTTGTATTATTATTTTACTTCAAACTTGTAAAACATCTTAAAGACATACAAATGATCTGGACTCACGTGAAATAGTTGCTAATATAGGAGAAAAAAAGCCATAAATCTTGGTTAAGATATTTCATTCTTATATGTGTTAAGTTGTGTTTTAAATCCTAGGTTTAGACTAAATATATTTAGAGCTATTTTTATGCAAATAGACCAATATTTAAGGTATGACTATAGTTCCTATTCAATAAATTTTAATATTAAAATAGGTATAAAAGAGTGATGATATAAAAATCTTAATTAAAGGGGATTGAGCATTTAAATATGTATGGAATTTAAGTAATAACAACTGAAGCGCAAGCAACCATGTGTCAATGATGACATCAAAATGTAAATTGACTTTTCATTGTAACTCAAATGACATATAACATTTTATTATCCCGATATTTACCGTTACATTTGAGTCAGTGTTCTTAATTAATGGTCATAATGCACTTTAATCAATGAAATGGTTGAAGGGAGGATGTGTTTACGTGATTTGGTAACAAAAAAAAGATCTTAGAGAACTAAACTTATTTAAAGACATGACTTTGAAAGACGATACAAGGTTAACCAATGATAAGTAACTCAATTATTATTACATTTATTTGCTTTGTAAAATGAAATTTGTAATTTGTACACATTATAGTTTAATATAAATAAATTATTACATACAATATGTATTAAATTTTTAGTTATACTTATTAAATACATGCAAATAAATATAATTATTTTTAAACGCCAAAATTTTGTAAACCTTTTAACAAATTATAATTAAAAATTAAATTAAGTATTACAAATATAATATAATTATAAAATATTTTTAATTTAATAAAAATTAATAATTAAAAATAATGCATATTAATGAATGGACCAAGGGTCCACTCTTGGGCTTAAGGCTGAATTCGAACCGAATATATATAGATTCTTTTTTGAGTTCAGTTCGAACAAATCAAAAACGAATTGATTGAACTCAAACCTGAACTATAATTTTAAAAATCAATAGATACGAGTCCGAATATGAACTGTATGAACCGAATTTCTAGCATGAACCCTAACTTAAATTAAAATTTTTTTATTTATATTTTATTAATTACTTGAATTAATTATAATTTTTAATAAAATATAAATACAAATTATATAAACTAAATATAAATACGAACTGAATTATACGAATTGAATGCAAATTGAAGCTTTATTATAAAACAATTCGACGAATACAAATCTAAACTGTACGAAACGAGCTTGAAAACGAACATGTGCATGTTTGCATTTAGTGTAGCTCAAATCCTGCTCTACTTGGGCTCATCCTGCCTGGAGCTTGTATATAGGGATGCATTTATTTTATTTCAAGAACTTAATAATTGTTTTTATGAAGTGAGTATAAATATCTTTTTGTGTATGGTATGTGCTAATCCTAGGGACGCATTTATTCATTGGTAAGAGTAAATTGGTTCATCTAACAAAATTTTATCCATAAAATTTTTTTGTAATTATTCTAATTGAACTTAAATATCAATTTAAGAACTTTTTGATTGATATACATTTAAACAAAAACTTTGGTGAAGTAATAGAAATTGAAGGTCTTGCCAAAAAAATGATTTTTACAATTAAAACAATTATCTTTTTGTTAGCCTAGTTATTAATTAAGTTATTATTGATCTTTTTAGTTACTACAATGATATTAAAAACAACTTTTTCTGTGGTAAATATTGTCAGAAATCCATTAGATAAACGAATGAGAGATGAGTGATTGAATTATTATTTGATAACTTACTCTCACATCTATTACAAATGCTAAATCTCGTTAATTAATCACTATTCTTACATCTTTGATCTGAATCTAACACAAGGAATTAGGCATTACAGTACAAGAAAGTATGGCTAGTCCCAAGAGATGAAACTACGCTCGCTTGCATGAAGGAAACGATTATATATTGACGTAAGTATTATGCATGTCTAGTTTCTAGCATGTTTTAGTAACAAAAAAAAATGACCTGTTTGTTCGGTCCATGCGAATGAGAGACACATGGCAACACGAACAAATTGGATTAGAGAAAAAGATGTGGGAGTGAGTGATTTTCATGCATGGTAGATAATTTTTCAAACGAGCGTGATTGAATTTAAAGCTACAAAAGACCCTTGTGAAGGGCCTTATATGTTTGGTTTTGAAGAGATTATCAGATATTACCCTTTTTTTTTAATCATTGTTCAAATTATTCGATGATGTTGTAATATTTATATTGTTCATGTACAATATAATTTTTTAATAAAATGTTGTTACCCTTAGATCTATTAAATTGAAAATTTTGTTGATTTTAGATTTTTACATATAAAACATATTAAAATTAAACAAAATTTTCCAACCACCATAGTCTTTTATAGTTTTCCGATTTCGTTGAATTGTCTACTTCTTTTCCTCTTTTAATTTTTTTTTTTAAGTGAATAAGCTTGAAAGTGAAAGCTTTGGAGGTACGAGGTGAAAATTAATTAACTTAAAATTAACTATCATTTTCAATCTCTATGGAATAATCTTCATTTAAAATGTGTTTCACAAATATCAAATCATCCCAAAAGGTATTTTTACTTCTCTACCAATCAATTTCATTGATGTATGATTGAATATCAAGAAAGGAATTTTCACTTGAATTAAAAAATTATTTATATATAATTTTATAAAAATGAGTGCCCAAGAAAAAGACTTCTGACTTCTTTAAAATTACATTTCATTAGACAATGGGATGAACTCAATCGATTTCAAAAGCAACTCCAGCATGGATTAATTTCAAAACTAACTGTTGTTTTATCTCAAAATGACACGAATACATCCCATTAATACTAATTTTCATCATGGCTGATTATCACATCGAAAGTGTCCTAATCTCACAAAAGTAAGTGTGTGTGTGTATATATATATATAACATTCAAAAAACTTAACCTTTTACTTTTAGTTGTCTTTGTTTGTTAAACTTTAATCATACTTGTTTCAACCATAGATCATAACTATCCTTGTCTGATTGTTGAATACATATGTTTTATCTTTTGATACTGTGATTCGCTAAACATTCTACTTTGATCCACCAAATGCAAGTTGGTTGCCGCTAGTCGAAATCTCAAAGAATGAAAATGTGGGTGCCATGGGCAATGACATAGTGAAGCAAGCAATGAACAATAAAACCACATGATACATGCACCTGTCCTGTCCCCAGCACGAGCATGAGCATAAGCGCTGGATGGACCACGAAGAAAAGATGTAAGCTGGTTATTTGTATCTCCCCCAATAAAAATAACCCAACAAAAAATCTGTTGGGGGGATTTTGCATTTAAGTGTCAACTCCTAAATTGTTTCAGATTAATTATGAAGAATTCACATAAAATGAACAATATAGTTTCTTTTTGTATTTGAAAATAAAAATGAATAAAATCCTAGAAGGAATTAATACTAATCTAATATAAAACACCCAGTTAATAACTTTGATGATCTAACAAAAATTGGATTGTGACATCTAAGTTGCTTTCATAAAAAGAAACATAGGATGTGAAAACAACCATTAATTCATCGAAAAGATCAAAGCATGAATAAATGACCAAAAAGAATTGAAAAGATGCAAACCCACTAATTAAAACTTATATTATTTTTTAAATTATAGTGGTAATTAAATAATTAAGAATCTTAGGAAGCCATGTCACTCCATTTTGGTATGCTGATTCTGAGGCAACTCAAACTCCATAAAACGAGCTTCAATCTTAACACAAGTGGCATTCTAATGGCTTCAATGTAGCTCTCTTATTGATAGATACCCTTGTTAGGTTAAATTTATTATAAATTAATTACACCTCTAGTTTTGTCAAATCCACTTCCCTTTTGCTTTATTTTCTCACATCTTCTTTATTTTTATATCATGAGTTTCTTTCATGATCTCAAGTTTTGGAGTCTTAATTTAGTGCCCCAAAAAGTATAGACAAAAATTGCACATAAGACATGCGTTTAACTTCTCTATCAAAATCATGCAACCTTATGTATCTTTCAGCAATGTTTTGTTGTGTTTCTTTGTATCATACCCTAATATTAATATTTTAAATCTACCCACATGTTTCTTGCCTTCATCATGCATTTGTTACTCAACTGTATATCTAGAAATGAATAATATATACGAGTGGTCCTATAACACTACAGAGTCGATAACTTAACAATTTGTCAGGTGGGGTTGGCCCATCAGATAAGTAGCAAAATATAGAATCTCTATAACAATGATAAAAGAGACATGGGCCCTTGAGAATTGGTTTTCTTCTGTACAATTGTTTGCGTTGTAGCTCAACAATGAGATTCCAATTAAATTTCATATTTAGGGCAGTGGTCTCGTACATGTTCCTTGAAATACTTTATTTAATTTTCCCAAGCCCATTTTATCGACCCAATTGTACGCACGATGTGATTCACAAGTTACTAAAAAATTTAAAGGGAAAGCTCCGAATCTGCGAGACTTGCTATTGTCAATTGATGTAACGAGAGTTTCAACAATCTGACTCAATTTTCTGCTCATTTTTAGGGATTTTTTTTTTTTTTTTTTTTTTTTTCAGCCAAATGACTATTTTCCGCCCAAGTTTGATTAATAACGACTTTTATTTATTAATTTTGAAAAACCTAAATTTCAACTTATCAAAGTTAATAGTTTATTTTAACATTCATAGAGTTTTTATATTATTTTAACTAAATGTTATAATATAAGTATATTTGAAGTATAGATATTAATTTTTAAAAATTACAAAAGATGAATACTTTCTTAGTCTTATTTAAAAAATTATCATATTCACCTTATATATTATTTTTGAATTAATTATAGTCTCAATAGTTTATAATATGATATTTACACTTTTAATTTATTATGATCTTTAGGATTATAATTATCACTTCTAAAACTGTTGAAAGACATATTAAAAATTAAATTTAGAAGGTAACCCAAAATTTGTTTAGATTCTAGAAAAAAAAAAAAGAAAAACCCTCAAATTTTCATTAATACATTAAGAAATTTCAATTATCCTTAAATATATAATTATACATTATTACCATTCCTATTTATTTATACAAAATAAAAAAATATTTAATAAAATTTTAGGAGTAAAGTATTATTTAGTTTGAGGGTATTTTTGTCTTTTTAGTTATTCTATAAAAAAAAAAAAACAAAATTTGTTAACATATTTAATAGATGGGGTGAGAATTTGGTTTTTTCAAATTTAATGATAGGACTTTGTCATTTCATAAACCTTGGGTACGAACTAGTCATTTGGCCTTTTTTTGAACATAAAAAGTGAGCAACCCAAAGCAAGTGCATGAGCTGACTCAAAGGTATCTAAGTTGCAACCTATGTACTCTGCTTTCAAGTTTGATCAAGATCTTGGGCCAAGATCACACAACATGATCTTGTGATGGGTTTTTGCTTTACTAAGCTAAGTAACATTTACCGTTTTTATTTAGTTATCTTATCATGACCAAAAAGAAAGTGTGAACAAAATTTTGGCCCTTCACAAAGTTTATTTGAATTCACCACGTAAGGATTGCCTTGGGAAATACACACTAGTAAAAGTAGACGACTAGTTAGATTATTAGTGAAGGACCCAAACCATATTTGCCTATTTAATGAGAGGGTTTAAAGAGTTAGATACAATAGTGAAAAGGTGTTAGACATCTACGTTAGCTAGCTTAAAGGCTAGCCTCAACTTAATGGTTCATTCTAGTAATGTCTTATTGAGATTGAGAATCTTAATTAAACACACATAGGCAAACAAATATATCAAACAATTAAACAAGAACAAAAAAAAAAAAAAAACATTAATTTATCCCTATAATGACAAATATCATAGATTTACATTAAAATCAAGGGTTGCTGTAATGACCCAAGGGGTAAAACTGTCATTTTAGGAAAGTTCAGGGGGTAGAAGAGTCATTTAGAAGTCCTTTGGGGCTTAGTTGCTGTTTCTGCATGAAGGCAGGTGGAAATGGCTATTTTCCACCACACACACGACCGTGTGCCTTGGACACACGACCGTGTATCTTGCCTCAGCTAGATATATTAGTTTTATTTTCCAGTTGCGCGCAAATTTCAGCCTTCCACCTTATTTCCTTTATTTTCTCTTCTTCTTCCTCAGCTCAAGTGAACCCTAGACTTCCAGAGAGAGATCCCCCGCCAGCCCAGCTTCAGATTAGAGATCCAGAAGCTTCCAGGGAGAGAGATAGAGCTTCCACGGCCCGAGGTAAGTGTTTTCCTTACCTCTTTCGCTTGTTCAGAGCATGTTGGTTGTTTCTAGCTTATGAGAAATCTTTATGTGTGCTTGTTGAAATGTTTCCAGCATGTTTGAGTTGTGTTATGGTGGATGATGACATGATTGAGTGGTTTTTCCATGATTTACATGCGTATATACTATATTCATGTGATATATGCTTTATGTATAATTTATGGCGTATTTGAGTTGATGAAATGATGATTATTTGTGTGCTAGTAGCAGTAGAAAGTGTTATTGTTTGATGATTTGGAGTGTGGAAGTGTTGGTGTAGGAATTTCTGGATTTTCAGATACGTTCTACAGAATTTGAGTTGAGCACACGCCCGTGCGCCCTTGATGCACGCCCGTGTGGCCTCAATTCTGCATGGGACATGGTCGTGCCGACTGGCCGTGTGCGTATGAAAACCCAGACACACGCCTGTGTACCTGAGTACACACGCCCGTGTGCTTTTCCTAATTCCACACGCCCGTGTATGCAAGACACGGGAGGCTTGAGAAGGCAGCCACACGTCTGTGCAGTGTGATACACGCCCGTGTGCCCTTTGATACACGCCCGTGTGTTGCACCACACGCCCGTGTGCTCAGCCAAATTTTCATGAATTCATTCCAGAACCTTGCACGCCCAGGGACACGATGAGTACACAGTCTCGTGTGCCTTGACACACGCTCATGCTCGTAGAAACACACGTCCGTGCACTTAAGAAAAAGGAGAAAAAGAGATTAAAAGAGAAATTAAACCACTCTAAGCTATTTCTAAGCACACAGAACTCCGATTTAACATCAAAAAACAACATATCATGCATGATTATCAGCATTGAGCATGACATGTCATATTAGATGTTTTTAGACTGGATCCAAGGATCCAACAACATGATTTTTTAGATATACATATATGATTTTTCATATATCAGATAGGGGTGAATACGAGGGGACACCTGTGAGTTAACACACCCGCTAGAGAGGGAAACCAACGTCTGCTAGAGAGGACATGGTCACTGACCAAGCTCGTTAGAGAGAGTGCTGGTTGTGCATCAGTAGATTCAGTAGGACTTTGAACTCACACGACCAGGGTGCCGAATCCCTGTATTCATCAGTTTGGCTAGCATAGCAGCTATTTTTAGTACTTTCTGATACAATTTTCAGCTTATACTATATGTATACATTCAGGATCTTCGGATCACAACTTTTATTATTAGAAAGTGTTTTCAGACAGACAGTTTTCAGATAATCAGGCCTACGGGCATGTTTGACAGCTTTTCAGCATACATGACATCAGCATTTACATTTCATGTTATGTACAGCATCTCATGAGATACAGACAAAAACAGAACAGAAGCAGATTAGTAACAAAGCAGAACTCAGTAAATAATAATGCAGAAAATTGATATACTTTGGTATATCCAGAGAATCAGAAAGAAGAAAACCGAATAGCAGAATCTTCTACGTGATGAGTCACGTAGTCAGTTAGAGTTTTGACCTACGAGTATTTGTGTTTGGAAATGCTTGCTGAGTGACTTTGTCACTCACTCCCTTCCCTGTTTCCTTTTGCAGGTCAGTGATTCGAGTGGCTGAGCTGGAGCGAGACAACTGCGAGATTTTGGGGATGTGGCTCGACAGCAGCAGATAGCATGTTGGCTCACATGCTTTTATTTTTCTCATGTATATATGTGTGTATTATATTTTATATGCACTGTATGACAGTATACTATCTTTTATACATGAGTAGCCTGGGTTTTCACGCTTACATTTCAATACATTTTAATACTGAATTATATTTATAGTTTCTGTTTATAAAGGAATTTTTATTTCAGCAGGTTTTTACTATAGAGGTCCGCGTCTCAGGTATATTTTATTATTATCTATACTATTTTTCGCAGCGCACAGTAACCTGGGACGGGGGTCGCTACAGTGTTTGGTATCAGAGCATCGCTTTGAGCAATTAGTAGATTTTGAAAATGATCCTCAGAAAATGAGTTTTCACATGCATTATTTTTATAATTTGCATAAGCCGAGAGCCAGCCTATCCCAGTAGCCGTCGCTCGCTTCCTCTCAACGTAAGTATTTAAGTATAAGTTTCAGTTTATGTTTATGTTAATCCTCTGTGTTGTGATTTTCTAGATAGGAGATCCCATTTACCTAGAGATATGAGTGATCAGAGTAGTGCTTCCATTAGACCCATGAGCATTAGTGACCTTAGGCAGTCTCAGCACTCTAGAGTATCTCTTAGGCCAGAGGATGTCAGAGATATTGTCAGAGAAGTGATGAGAGAGGAACGATAGCCTACAGAAAGGTTTGAGACCCAAGAGCCTGTCAGAGCCAGAGCCCGTCAGGGGCGAGATAGAGAGTATTATGAGCAGAGGTCAGAAGATTTTCAGGCACCAAAGTATGAGTATCAGAGAGGTCAGAGTTTTGAGGTAGGTACAACAGGTACTAGTGGTTCAGAGAGACTGCATCCGATTTACAGTCTACCAAGAGCCCATCAACCACCCAGATTTACTAGTTCCAGAGATCCTGCAGTGGCAGAGGACTGGATTGAGTCAGCTGAGAGTGTCATGGAGTTGTTCACCATGACAGACAGAGAGAAAGTGAGATATGCAGTTTATATGCTTAAAGGTGATGCGAGGGTTTGGTAGAACCTCGTTAAGACATCAGTTGATGTGGGCAGTTTGTCCTAAGAGGACTTCAGGAGATTATTTGATGAAGAGTACCGCAATGCAGATATGATACATGCTAGGGCTCAAGAATTTATAGAGTTGACTCAAGGCACAAGATCAGTTAAAGATTATGCCACCAGGTTTAATCAGTTGGTGAGGTTTGTACCAGACATGGCAGCTTCAGAGATCACCAGGGTTCAGAAATTCGTGCATGGTTTACACCCAACGATAGTCAGAGACGTCATGACAAGATCATCTCCTCCTTCTCAGAGATTCAGTGACGCCTTGGAGAGAGCCTTGAGATCAGAGGATGGGTGCATTCAGTAGACTTGTAGAGAGAGTTCCAGATAGAGGTCCTGACAGAGCAGGTGATAGAGGAAAGAGACCCATGCAGTCCAAGAAATCTGGTAAAAGAAGAAAGCAGAGGATAGAGCTACCACAGTGTAGGACCTGTGGTAGGAGGCATTCAGGAGAGTGCTTAGCAGGACAGGGTGTATGTTTCAGATGTAGACAGCCTGGTCATCGGGTGTCAGAGTGCCCAGTTCTTGGTGATGGTCCTCCAGTTAGAGGTTTTTCTAGTCCAATAGGTAAAGGTACTGGAGCAAGCAGAAGTGGTCCCGGTGCACCTAGAGGAGGTGTTGGTCCTTCGGGTGGAGGTAGAGCTAGAGTCTTTGCAGTCAGACGGGATCAGGCAGAGGCTGCGTCGCATGCAGTTACCAGTCAGTTGCTCTTTCTTAATACTCCTATTTATGTGTTGATTGATTGTGGTGCCATACATAGCTTCATATCTAGAGAGGTAGTAGAGAGTTTAGGGTTAATCCTTAGTGTGGCAGATAGAAGTATTTGTATTGAAATGCCAGATGGTAGCATGGTTTTGAGTGACCGAGTACTGTCAGATCAGAAAGTTGAGATTTTGGACAGGAAATTGAGGATAGACTTGATCATGTTGGAGTTAGCTGATTTTGACATGATCCTAGGCATAGATTTCCTGAGTGATTATGGGGTAGAGATCGACTGTAGAAGGAAAAAGGTTAAACTACAGCTAGACCCTGATCAGTTTGTATTTGGAGAAGAGAGAGTAGAGACCCCGCTTATTTCTTGTTTGCAGGCAAGGAGACTTCTGAGTAAAGGTTATGTAGGGTACTTGGCTAATGTGGTCTGCAGAGATGTAGTAGGGCCAAGTATCGAGGATGTGCCTGTAGTGAGGGAGTTCCTTGATGTGTTTCCAGATGATTTGCCAGGGTTGCCTCTTGAGAGAGAGCTGGAGTTTTGTATTAAGTTGCTTCTTAGTACGGCTCCTATTTCTAAGGCTCCGTATCGGATGGCTCCAGCAGAGTTGCAAGAGTTAAAGAAACAGCTTCAAGAATTGATTGATAAGCATTTCATCAGGCCAAGTTGCTCGTCATGGGGTGTTCCGATCTTATTCGTGAAGAAGAAAGACGGAAGCCTGAGGATGTGTATAGATTACCGAGAGTTGAATAAGGTAACAGTGAAGAACAGGTATCCGTTACCCAAGATTGATGACTTGTTCGATCAGTTGAGTGGAGCTGCAGTGTTCTCCAAGATAGATTTGAGGTCTGGGTATCATCAAGTGAGAGTAATAGAGCGAGATGTACCTAAGACAACTTTCAGGACAAGGTATGGTCACTACGAGTTTGTAGTGATACCTTTTGGGTTGACAAATGCTCCAGCAGTATTTATAGATCTGATGAATCGAGTTTTCTAAGACTGTCTAGATAGATTCGTTGTTGTATTTATCGACGATATCTTGGTTTACTCGAGAAGTGTAGAGGAGCATGAGGAACATCTGAGGTTTGTTCTTCAGAGATTGAGAGATCGTCAACTTTATGCCAAGTTCAGCAAATACGAATTCTGGTTGAGCAGTGTAGCATTTCTCAGGCATGTAGTCTCAACAGCTGGTATTTCAATAGACCCGAGCAAGATAGAGGTCATCTTGAGTTGGTCGAGGCCTAGGACACCTAAGGAGGTGAGGAGTTTTCTTGGTTTGGCTGAATATTACCGGAGATTCATTGAGGGTTTTTCCAGCATAGCGAGACCATTGACAGCTTTGACTCGCAGAGAGGTTCCTTTCGTTTGGATCGAGATGTGTGAGTAGAGATTTCAAGAGTTAAAGCAGAGACTGACCAACGCTCCAGTGTTGGCACTGCCTCAGGAGGGTGTCGACTATGAGATCTATTCATATGCATCCCATGAAGGGATTCGAGCAGTATTAATGCAGCAAGGTAGGGTAATTGCCAACGCCTTTAGGCAATTAAAGGATTATGAGTTGAGATACCCTACGCATGATTTAGAGTTGGCTGCAGTAGTGTTTGCTTTAAAGATCTGGAGATATTACCTGTATGGTGTCAGATGCTGCATATTTTTAGATCATCAGAGTCTCAAGTATTTCTTCACTCAGAAAGAATTAAACATGAGACAAAAGAAATGGTTAGAGCTAGTAAAAGATTATGATTGCGAGATTCGCTATCATCCGGGTAAAGCTAATGTAGTATTTGATGCCCTGAGCAGGAGAGTAGCTCTATCCATGATTTCAATGCAGAGTCAGTTGCAGCATGAGATTGCCAGAGAGGATATTGAGGTAGTTACACCTGGTTTCTCCAGACTTCAGATAGTGCCCACGCTCATGGATGATATCAGGGTTGCTTAGATATTAGACATGTGGATTCAAAGTATGATTCAGAGGGTTTATGAGGGTACAGCGCCAGACTTTGAGATCAGAGACTGGATTCTGAGGTTCAGAGACAGAGTTTGTGTGCTAGAGGACACAGATTTGAGACAGAGAATCTTGTCAGAGGCTTATAGTACAGTTTATCAAGATCTCAAAAGAGAATTTTGGTGGTCTGGTATGAAGAGAGATATCTCAGAGTTTATTACTAGATGTTTGACTTGTCAGCAGGTCAAAGCAGAGCATCAGAGGCCTTCTGGGTTATTACAGCCATTGAGGATTCCTAAGTGGAAGTGGGAGAGTATCTCCATGGATTTCATTTCAGGACTTCCTAGAGTTCAGTATGGGTACAACAGTATATGGGTCATAGTTGACAGATTGACCAAGTCCACTCACTTTTTACCGATCAGAGAGGGTATGAGCATAGATCAGTTGGGCCGTTTGTATGTCAAAGAGGTGATCAGATTACATAGGGTTCCCAGAGATATAGTATCAGATAGAGATTCGAGATTTTTATTTGCTTTCTGGGGTAGTCTACAGAGAGCATTGGGGACCAGACTTCATTTCAGTTCAACTTATCACCCATAGACAGATGGTCAGACTGAGAGAGTCAATCAGATCTTAGAGGACATGTTGAGAGCCTGTTGCATGGATTTTCAGACTAGTTGGGCTGATTTACTACCGTTGATGGAGTTCACCTATAACAACAGCTATCAGTCTACGATCCAGATGACACCTTTCGAGGCCTTGTATGGTAGGAGGTACAGGTCACCATTGTATTGGGATGACATTGGTGATAGAGATTCATTAGAGTCAACAGTGGGGCCAGAGATAACTCAGCTAATGATTGAGCAGATCCGAGTTATCAGGCAGAGAATTCAACAGGCCCAGGATTATCAGAAAAGTTATACAGATCTGAGGCGTAGGGACATAGAGTTTGAGGTTGGAGACCACGTGTTTCTACGAGTTGCTCCCTACAGACATGTCTTAAGATTTGACAGAAAATGCAAGTTAGCTCCGAGATTCATTAGACCGTATGAGATTCTGAAGAGAGTAGGCAGAGTTACTTATCGGTTAGCTCTTCTAGCCAGTTTGGATAGAATCCACAGTGTATTTCATGTCTCTCAGCTAAGGAAATATGTGAGCGATTCGTCTCATGTGTTAGAAGTTCAAAATCTGAAGTTATCAGATGACTTGAGTTACCAAGAAGTTCCATTTCAGATTTTGGACTACAGAGTAAAGAAGCTCAGAAACAGAGAGATTCTCCTGGTTAAAGTCCTGTAGAGAAGTCAGAGAATCGAGGAAGCTACTTGGGAAGTTACTTGGGAAGTTAAAGCTGAGATGAGAGAAAGATTCCCTGATTTGTTTAGGTAATTCCGAGGACGGAATTTTTATTAGAGGGGGAGAATTGTAATGGCCCAAGGGGTAGAACTGTCATTTTAGGAAAGTTCAGGGGGTAGAAGAGTCATTTAGAAGTCCTTTGGGGCTTAGTTACTGTTTCTGTATGAAGGCGGGTGGAAATGGCTATTTTCCACCGCACACACGACCGTGTGCCTTGGACACACGACCGTGTGTCTTGCCTCAGCTAGATATATTAGTTTTATTTTCCAGTTGCACACAGATTTCAGCCTTCCACCTTATTTCCTTCTTTTTCTCTTCTTCTTCCTCAGCTCCAGTGAACCCTAGACTTTCAGAGAGAGATCCCCCGCCAGCCCAGCTTCAGATTAGAAATCTAGAAGCTTCCAGGGAGAGAGATAGAGCTTCCATGGGGCGAGGTAAGTGTTTTCCTTACCTCTTTCGCTTGTTCAGAGCATGTTGGTTGTTTCCAGCTTATGAAAAATCTTTATGTGTGCTTGTTGATATGTTTCTAGCATGTTTGAGTTGTGTTATGGTGGATGATGACATGATTGAGTGGTTTTTCCATGATTTACATGCGTATATACTGTATTCATGTGATATATGCTTTATGTATGATTTATGGCGTGTTTGAGTTGATGAAATGATGATTATTTGCGTGCTAGTAGCAGTAGAAAGTGTTATTGTTTGATGATTTGGAGTGTGGAAGTGTTGGTGTGAGAATTTCTGGATTTCCAGACGTGTTCTACAGAATTTGAGTTGAGCACAAGCTCGTGCGCCCTTGATGCACGCCTGTGTGGCCTCAATTCTGCATGGGACACGGCCATGCCGGCTGGCCGTATGCGTATGAAAACCCAGACACACGCCCGTGTGCCCGAGTACACACGCCCGTGTGCTTTCCTCAATTCCACAAACCCGTGTATGCGAGACACGGGAGGCTTGAGAAGGCAACCACACGTCCGTGCAGTGTGATACACGTCTGTGTGCCCCTTGATACACACCCGTGTGTTGCACCACACGCCCATGTGCCCAACCAAATTTTCATGAATTCATTCCAGAACCTTGCACGCCCAGGGACACGATGAGCACAAGGTCCCGTGTGCCTTGACACATGCCCGTGCGCCCAGAAACACACGCTCGTACACTTAAGAAAAAGGAGAAAAAGAGATTAAAAGAGAAATTAAACTGCTCTAAGCTATTTCTAAGCACACAGAACTCAGATTTAACATCAGAAAACAGCATATCATGCATGATTATTAGTATTGAGCACGACATGCCATATCAGATGTTTTTAGACTAGATCTAAGGATCCAACAGCATGATTTTTCAGATATACATATATGATTTTTCATATATCAGATAGGAGTGAATACGAGGGGGCACCTGTGATTTCGCACACCCGCTGGAGAGGGAAACTAGCGTCCGCTAGAGAGGACACGGTCACTGACCAAGCTCGTTAGAGAGAGTGCTGGTTGTGCATCAGTAGATTCAGTAGGACTTTGAACTCACATGGCCAAGGTGTCGAATCCCTGTATTCATCAGTCTGGCCAGTATAGCAGCTATTTTCAGATATTTTCAGTACTTTCTGATACAGTTTTCAGCTTATACTATATGTATACATTCAGGATCTTCGGATCATAGTTTTTATTATCAGAAAGTGTTTTCAGACAGACAGTGTTCAGATAATCAAGCCTACGGGCATGTTTGACAGCTTTTCAGCATACATGACATCAACATTTACATTTCATGTTATGTACAGCATCTCATGAGATACAGACAGAAACAGAACAGAAACAGATTAGTAACAGAACAGAACTCAGTAAATAATAATGCAGAAAATTGATATACTTTGGTATATCCAGAGAATCAGAAATAAGAAAACCGAATAGCAGAATCTTCTATGTGATGAGTCACGTAGTCAGGTAGAGTTTTGACTTGCGAGTATTTGTGTTTGGAAATGCTTGCTAAGTGACTTTGTCACTCACTCCCTTCCCTGTTTCCTTTTGCAGGTCAGTGATTCGAGTGGCTGAGTTGGAGCAAGACAGCTGCGAGATTTTGGGGATGTGGCTCGGCAGCAACAGATAGCATGTTGGCTCGCATGCTTTTATTTTCCTCATGTATATATGTGTGTATTATATTTTATATGCACTATATGACAGTATACTATCTTTTATACATGAGTAGCTTGAGTTTTCACGCTTACATTTCAGTACATTTTAATACTGAATTATATTTATAGTTTCTGTTTATAAAGGAATTTTTATTTCAGCAGGTTTTTGCTGTAGAGGTCCCCGTCTCAGGTATATTTTATTATTATCTACAGTATTTTTCGCAGCGTACAGTAACCTACGGCGGGAGTCGCTACAGTTGCTAAAATAAATTGTTAGTTAAAGAGAAAATTGGAAATTCTAAAGTAATTAGTAAAATCCACCCTTCAAACGATAGGTAAATACTACATGTCTATAGACCATTTGGGTGATTTGCTTACATTTCCAAAATATTTGCAAATAATTATCGTACACAAAAAACATAAAACTAGGATCAAAAAATAAAGCAAGCACTTCTCATATGTTTTGTTCATCAACCAACTCTAATAGCAAGTCATAACATCAAATGTTTCCCCAAGCATCATACAAATTAATAGATCCATGCATCTAGAGCACATCAACCACTGACAAATCATAAGCATACTTGACTGAATACATATTAGTCTACATGGAAAATCATCACATCTAGGTTACATATTAAGTCCTTCTAAATTAACAAAACCATCATTGAATCATACTATAGCGACCCCTGCCAGAGGTCACTATACGTTGTGAAAAAAAATACTATAAATCATAAAGAAATATACCTACAACAGGGATCTTTATAGTAAAAACCGCTACTGCTGTTACTGAATTTAAAATTTCTGTATAAACAAAAACTGCAAACATAATTTACTGTAATAGTAAATAGAAAATACTGAACATGCATGTAAAATCCCCAGGTTCTCTTTATTTATAAACGTATCATCCATATAGTATGTGTTTAAAATGTAATACACACATATGCATGAGTAAAACTAACTAAAAGCATGCGAGCCAAACATGCTAACTACTACCGAGCCATATCCCCCAAACTTTGACAGTTGTCTCGCTCTTGCTTAGCCCTCTTTAATCACTGACCTAAAAAAAAGAAACAAGAAAGAAGGAATGAGTGACAAAATCACTCAGCAAACGTTTCTCATCTCAAATACAAGCAGGTCATATGTAGCTAGTTACGTGACTCGTCATGTGAATATTGCTTAACTGTTTTCTTGTTACTTTATTCTCTTTATAATCTAAAGTGAATCTGTTTTTTGTACTAATTTTTACTTTATTCTCCTCTGATTCTGATGAGATGTTGTACATGATAAGAAATGTATATGTTAATGTCATGTGTATACTGTAAAGTCATAAAACTTACCTTTGGGCTTGATTTTTTGAAAACTCTTTCTGATGTAAAAGCTGTGATCCGAAGATCCTTAATATATACATATAAGATATACTGAAAATATCTGCTATGCTGACCAGACTAATGAATATAGAGATTCGACACCCTGACCGTATGAGCTCAATCTTACTAAATCTACTGATGCATAACCAATACTTTCTCTAATGAGCTTAGTCAATGACCATATCCTCTCTAGTGGATACTGGTTTCCCTCTCTAATGGGTGTAAGAGCTCACAAGTGTCCCCTCGTATCCACCCATAACTGATATCTGGAAGATCATAGATTTATACTTTAAAATCATGCTATTAGATCTTTGGATCTATTTTTGAAAACATCTGATATAGCATGTCATGATCTATATTGATAATCATGCATGATATGATGTTATATTTTCTTACCATTGAGTTATGTGTGCTTAGAAATGGCTTAGGGTGGCTTAACTTTGCTTTAACATTTTTTTTTCTTTTTTTAAGGCGTGCGGACGTGTGTCTCTAAGCACACAGGCATGTGTAAAGACACATAGGTTCGTGTGTCGATTGTGTATCTGATCATGCTAACTTCTGGAATCATTTTATCAAACTTAGGCTAGCCATACGGGCATATGGTGCGAACACATGGGTGTGCATTTAAGGCACAAGGTTATGTCCCATACTGCATGGGCATGTAACTGTTTCATAACACTTTTGTGTCTTGCTTACACGAGCGTGTAGAATTGGAACTAGACATACGGGCGTGTGTATCGACTACACGGACGTGTGTCTAGATTTTTATATACACATGGGTGTCATGTAAGGTTGTGTTCATATAGAAACGAAGCCACACGAGTGTGCATCCTCGGGTACATGATTGTGTACTCAATGAGATTTCTACACATTATGTTTGAAAATAAAAAAATCCCACTCAAATCTCTTCCAAACTCAAACCAATCAACATTACACGCCCAAGGTTGTTGCTAGCATGCATATATTCATCACAAACTTATCTCAATCACGCCACATATCATAAATAGAGCATATAATACATGTATACATAGAGATACACATATAAACATAAAACTAGCCACTCAATCATCCAATAATTCATCATCTCAAAGCTCAAGCATGCTGATAAACTTCAAACAAGCACTTAATGGTTTTCAAAAGCTCAAAATAGCAAGACATGCTATAAAATAAAGTGAAAGAGGTAAGAAACACTTACCTCTAGTCATGGAAGTTGGATCTCTTTCTCTAGGAGCTTATGAATCTCTAATTTGGAGTTGAGCTGCTGGGGGATCTCTCTCAAAAAGTCTAAGGTTCACTGGAGCTAAGGGAAGAAAAAGGAAATGAAAACTAGAAAAAGCTGGGAAATGCACGAACTGAAAAATAAAAGGAATATATGGTTGACTAACCCGAGACACAAGCCTTAGTTTATTAATTCAAAATCTTATAGGCTATCATCATCGAGAAAAACTTAGTTGGGTTAAAATAAAATATATATAATTATATTTTAATTTGTGGGGTTTGTGTATGTGTTGTATAATGAAGACAATGAAATGGTACGAATACAAGACATATGTAAACCATAACAAAGCGCATAAATAAACAAACACCAAGTTTTGAACCAACAAACATTCTATTCTAGATTCTTTCACCTAGACGATCCTATGGGATCGCTACTTTAAAGTGGTCAAACTATGTAATAGTCTTGAAGAACTTTAAAATTGAAAACAACCAAGCCTATAATAGTACTGAAGGTCTCTAAAAGTGAATATGATCAAAGTCTATCTTAGTCTTAGAGCATTCCAAAAATGAAAATGGTTGAAGCTTATAATAGTCTCAAAGGACTCCAAAAGGTGAAGATACTCAAAGCCTATAATAGTCTTGAAGGACTCCAAAAGGTTAAGGTGACTAAAGCCTATAATAGTCCCAAACAACTTTAAAAACAAAAATGGTTGAAACCTGTAATAGTTCTAAAAGACTTCAAAGGTGAAATAGCTAAAGCCTATCATAGTTCTAGAGGACTCTGAAATGAAAAATAATTGAAACCCGTAACAGTTTTAGATGACTCCAATAAATAGGTTGCCCACTTCTAACAAACCTACGGAAATAAATTACCCTACTTTTAAGTGAGTCTATGAGGATATATTGCCTCACTTCTAAGCAAATATAGTGATTAAGCTATTAGCTTCAAATGAATCTAAGGTGGGATGCCCTTAGTAGATGAACAAAGATGACATTGCCTTTAGTAAGTGAAAAAAGACATCATTGTCCTTGTTAGGCAAACGAAAGCCAAATTACCCTTAGTGGGCGAATAAAGACATGATTGCCTCAAGTGGGTGAATGTAATATCCTAACGTTAGAATAGTTTTTAGGCTGAAATTGGGTTAAAAAAGTCATTATATAGTAAAAGAAAAAAAAAGATTTAAAATGGTTGAAGGGTAAAACAGTCATTTGAAGGTTATATATGGTATATGCATAGGTCTCTTTGGGAGACTTTTCCACATGTAGCACGAAATGAGAAAAATCTAAAATTTTTTTAGATACACGATTGTGTGTCTTGATTGTCTTACCATCATATATTAAGTAGAGTTTCTTTGTTTTTAAGATATTTTACCCAAATCTTTTTCTTCCTTCTTAAAGAACCCTAACCTTAAATCAAAGAGAGGTCAGCAAAGGCCAACAAATCAAGCTAGAGAATGAGTTAAGTTAGAGAGATAAAGATTATTAGTAGTTAAACTTAAGTAATTTCTTACATTTTTTCACTATTTCTATAGCATGTGTTCCTCTATATATGGGATGAATTAGTGTGAAAAGCAAGTTTTGCATTTGAATAGCATAATTACATGATTAGATGATGAAATATGAGAGATTTGATTAAGTTACATGCTTAGAAACATGCTTAAGACATATATATATAGAAAATAGGCCCAAGAGCCAATACATGATTTTTAACATAGATATGATTTCAACATACTTCATATCATGTTATACATAACATAGAATGAAACAAAACAAGGAGTTTTTAATTAATAGGAGCCTAGTAAGGAAAAGTTTACAATATGAGATAGAAAATAAGCACAAAATATCAGACGAGTCATAAAATGAGCAAGAAACAACTTAAGCAAGAAATAGAATAACAAATAAAATTAGACAAAGATATCATCATAAGTAATAGGAAAAGACAAAGATAATAAGCTAAGAAAGAGAGCAAAAGCATAACCATCCACAAAAGTTAAATATTTTATAGCATAACATGAATCAGAATATAGACAATACAATACGAAAAAAGAAGCTTACAAGTCAAGAAATAAGCTAAGTAAAGTTTATCGAATAAGAAAAAAGATAAGCAAGAAAAAAAGATAAGAAATGAGATAAGTTAAGAGCTAAGCTAAATAGGAAAATACTAAAGTCGTGACAAGTCACAAAAACAGAAAATAATAGGACCCTACTTATGGGTAGAAATAGTAGTTGTTTACTGAGTGACTTGTCACTCATCCCTCATAGTTTCCCTTTTTTGTAGGTCAATAAGTAAAGGTTGAAATGAGACACAAGATAGTTAGAGAGCAGGATACGATTTTGAGTGGGTCCTCACCCATGTATAAATGATGTGACGTCATATCATGTTTTGGCTCACATGATATATATAATTCTTATATATATACAGTTTGTATAGTTTTTAACAGATAACATATTTGGCTTACATGCTTTATTCAGTGTTCATGTATACAATATACAGTATTATGTATATTCCAAATGTTATTAAATAGCAATAATATATGACATTTTATGAATGCTATACACTGTTTTTAACATATCATTACAACTTTGTTTAAAGCTTTTGCATGCATCACATGTATTTATATATATTTTGTACAATGTTATGAAGTTGCCACACATAGATAAGAAAGGATTAGACTTTATCAAGCAAGCTAAGCTTTGAGAATTGGCATTCATGTTAATTATGATAGCCTAGGTTTAACACAATCTCATTATCTAAAAAAAAGCATTTGAGAGGTTTAAAGGACTTGGAATAGAAGATACAAATAATATTTTCCTTTCACACCCAACTCTTCATAAGAATAGTAGAAACAATATTATGTAACTTGAATACTCTCAAGAGATTAGAATTATATTATATATCATAAACTGTTCAAGACTAGATATTGCATATATAGTTAGTAAACTCAACAGATACATATGTAATCTGAGTCATGAACATTAGGGTGTTTTATTAAGAGTATTGGGATACCTTAATAAAACCAAGAACTATGCTTTGTATTATGGTAGGTATCTAACTATACTAGAAGGGTATAGTAACACTAATTTCATTTCTAATTCTGATAAATCAAAATCAACTCTGGATATGTAATTACCTTAGAAAGAGCTGTAGTATCATAGAAATCCTTGAAACAAATTTTGACAGCATGTTTACTGTTTGAATTAGAATTTATTGCCTTAGATAAAGTTAGTGAAAAAGCAAAATGACTTCAACATTTTTTAGAGGATATTCCATTATGGCCAAAGTTTGTGCCTGCTATTTGCATTCATTATGATAATAAAGAAATACTTGCAAGGGCATAAAATGTGGTATATAATAGTAAGTCTGGACATATTCATTGAAGACATAATACTGTGAGGCAACTATTCTTAGATGGAATAATTTCCTTAGACTTCATGAAGTCAAAGGAATATATTATAGGTCCGTTAATAAAAGGCCTAATGAGAGAGCAAATAAACTATGTATCAAGGGGAATGAGGTTAATAGCTTTAACTTAGTAAAGAGTTTTTATGGTCGAAACCTGACCTAGTGAATGAAGATCCCAAGGACTAGGTTTAATAGGATAACATAAACTTTGTGAAACTTTCATGTGAGCATTTTCACCCATTTTTGATATAAACAAAGTGATACCTACAACATATATGAAGGATACATCATACGTTTAATGTTTCCTATATCTTGTAATAACTAAGTGAGTTATTGTAGGATGTCTTTGATAGAAAGTCACTTATATGCATGAAAAGTTGGTTGACTCTACAAAAATATTTGAAGGCTAGATTTTCTAAAGTACACATGAAACTGAAGTAGTTTTGATTCGAAGGAATGAACACAACCGAGAAATAGTCTTGAATAAATGACATTGTGTGAGGTCTAATGTCTAGGCTTGCACTAACAACTAGCGATTCAAGGCTTTCATCCATCAACTAGTTAATTAAGTCTGATAGGCTTTCACTAGAGATGGTTCAAAGTGAAAGCTACATTTCTTGATGCAATGTTGATTCACAGACACACTAAAAATTTCTTGAAGTCAAAATATTTTGTTGATCCATTAATGTAAGAGATTATTGTAAATGAATTAAAAATTCATTGAATTTAATTGAATTAATTGGCTTAACATCCCGAATACATGAATTGTGAAGATATCTATATAATACGAAAAGTTATGTGAAAAAACATATAAAATGTAAATATTCATATTCACATCAATGTAAGAAACATGTGTACTATGAAAAGTTATGTGGAAAGAGATATATAATGTGAAGAGTCATGTATATATTGGTGGATTAACACCTATAAATAGAGGTGACTTTGTTCCAAAAAAAATAACATAACTTTAAAGAAAAGGTAGCCACATGTTTTCTCTCCTCTCAAATTTATAAAATCTCTCAAAAGTTATTTTGTTTTCTAAGTGTTGTCGATTTAAGAAGTCTAACCAAAGCCTACTAGTTGTTGTATTGCAAGTATAAGGAGATTAAGGTGTTATATATTGGGAGAAAAAGTTCGATAATTCTACTTAGCACCATAGGCAGAGACTATCGATAATTCTGCTTAGCACCATAGGCAAAGACTATCGTCTTAAGAAAATTCATTTGTTTTCACAATTTTATCTCATCTTAAATAATATTGTGTACAGTATTATTATTATTATTATTATTATTATTAATTTATTTAATTTATATTTCTGTTTCCATCTTTCTCTTCATCTTCTTTTTCCTATTTTATACTGCAATTTCTGACTGATGCTTGCTATGTTTGTATGCTGTACATGATTGTTTAACTGATCCCATCAAGATTTTTGTTAAACTTGCAGGCTGGGTGTCAAAAAGTTGGAAAAAAGCCCCTCCTCTCGATGTCAACATTTTCGCAGGTAAAATTTCTTGTTGATATTGAAATTTTTGCATTCAAAATTTATATTTCGAGGATAAGATTCTCAGATCTAGATCTTGCTTTGTAGGGTTTATTGTAAAATTTTTTCACTTTACATTATTCCGTCTATGTACAGTTCCTTTTTTTTTTTTTCTAATAAACTTTATATTCATTATAATTTTGTTACACTTATTTTTGGCTTGTTGATAAGAGATTTTGGTTTCTAGTGTCAGAATACTGGCAATAGAGATCTCCTAATTGATGGCCTATAATCATATTGATCTCCTATGACTTTATTGCAGGCAGCTCGCAACAATATTCTTGCTGTTCCAGCATTTTTTATATGCAATCTATAACTATCTAAAATTCATTATGCAGGTAAAATTCTTTCAGTTAGTTATCTCAGTATAATATCTTTTGAATAGCCAATGTGATACTCTCCATGATTTTATGCTTTTATAATCAGTTATATTTTGTGTCAACTTGTTGCACCGTCTAGTTCCTAGGTGCTTATAGGTGCCTTGAAATCTTGCTAAGAGTTGGAATACGTCTTGCATAAATTATAACCTTAAATGGAGTCAAATGAATGGAATCTATCAAATAAGAATACAAGATTGATGAGTTGTCCTTGGTGATGATGGAGAATTGGTTTGATTATATTATAATTTGATGGTTGGACATATATCTGGTCTCAGCCTAAAAGTCAGAGGTCTAGAAAACCTTTGGGGCACTTGCTGCATAAGTTTCTTGACTACCAAGGTTAGCGTTCAAGTTTCTTGATTATATTAGAATTGGATAACTTGTTAAACTTCAAGAATTTATAGATGTAGAAAGACTGAAACTTAACTGCGAGGATATATTGTAGAAGAATGCAAATTGAATTCCCAGGCTAACATCTTAGCTTTGATTTATAGTTGCCAGCGATTTTAAGACAGTTCGGAATCTATGGTTGGTGATTAGCCAGAGAATTTAATGGGATCCTTTGTTGGAGAAGTTGATGGTTTTAGGATTACAGATCATATATGTTTTTCTGTTCATATTTGTAAATTTAAAATCATAACTGATTGATGCTGTTTGCTTATGTTGCAGCTATATATCAATCCTGCAACTGTAAAAGTGCTGAGCAATCCGAAGATATTTTTTTATTCGCAGTGCTATTTTTATTGGCATCTCTGTTAATATTAAACCTGCCCATGATTTTCTCAGGTCCTGCGTATAATTCTTTCCCAAGTATGGACTGGCTCTACATCATGTTATTATTCTTAATTCCTAATTAGGGTGTATTTTTACAAATTTACAAGTCCTTAATATACTAATTGTTGTAGTATTACAGGCCTCAGAAGGAAAAGCTATATTCTATTCCAATATTTCACCTCACTGCATGCACACAAATCAGTCATTTGCAATGTTATTCAGGAAATTTTAGTTAGTTATGTAAACCCTTTTCTTTTATAATCCCTACCTTTTGAAAATATTTTCTATTATAGAAACTAAATTTCGTACAAAATCATGTAACGCTTCAATTTCTGCAGACAAACTAGCCTTCCAATCAGCTGAATTTCTTTAATTTACCAAACCACAACAATTTCAAATTATAATAAATGAAAGACTAACCTTGCTTAAACCTCTGACAGATGATGGCAGATAACAGCTCGACGACAGACTACAGTGATGTGGTCGTGTGACAGATGCACAAAGCGGCAAAAAAAATTGGACAAATGCCCAATAGATGAAAAATGCTTGTGAGAAATATTCTGCCTTTTAGGCAAAAGAATAACACTTTTAGCAATGTCTTTAAATGCACTTTACCGACATTTTAAAAATACCACAAAAAACATATTTATACCAACATTCTCAGTAGATTAACATTGACATATAGATAAAACACTACTAAAAAATAGTCTTTTAAAAATAATTTCTTTAAACATTGATAAAAAAATATTTGAAGTTTTAGTAACGTTTAAAAAATGTCGTTATATGTTAATTCTGTTGTAGTGTAGAAATTTTTTCCCTTTATATAGGTTTCAACCTCACCCCAAGAGACTAAGTTTTTAGTTGTAATTATCATTCTCTCTTTAAATGTTAGTCCTAGTTAAAACATGATATATTACATCTTGCACATACGTTGGGTGAGCATTCACAGTTGATTTTGCGTACTTGTCTAGCACTTGGTCCGCCCACAATGTCGAATGGGCTTTAAATAGCCCAAACTTAGCCTTAAGGCTCTTTCTAAGGAAAGTAGGTATAATTTATGTTCATAGAGCCTAATACCTAAACTCAAATACACTCACTAAATCTACTTGTTCGTTCTCAGTCCACCAACTTCAATTTATCCATTCAAAATCTTGTATGGAAACCTTATAAGTTATCATCATCGGGAAAAATCTAGGTAAGTCAAAATAAGGTGTTTACAAGCCTCTAAGTCAATCATTATTAACCAACTTTGCATACAGATATTGTTGACCTACAATTTGTTATAATTCATTAGTTGCTTTTGCATATTCGATTTCAAACCAATCCTCAAATCATAAACACACTAGATCAAGTCTCTAAAATCAATTTAGAGGTTGTTTTACCTAGTATAGAGTAGTCTAACTATTCAAAAGTTTATACAAAGAGACTATCCAATGGTGACTAGATAAAAAACAAGGTTTTAAACTGATATAAAAATTTTGTAGATAGCTTGTGTGAGTCAAACTTAAAGGAACCTAAAACAGTAGAGAAAGCTTTAAATAAACCACAATGGCATAAGGCCATGCACATTGAGTTTGAAGCACTTCAAAGAAACAAGACTTAGGAATTAGTTTCATTTTCTAAAGATATGAATATAGTAAGGCATAAGCCGGTATACAAAACAAAGTTGAATGTTAATGGTACCTTACAAAATTTTAAGGAAAGCTTAGTGGCAAAGAGTAGATTACTTAGAAATATTTAGAGAAGCATGTTCACTACAAGAAATTTCTTTTATTGTGACTAAATCATTGTAACAAAGATAAATTTTATCATTATAAATATTTTTATTGTGACCAAATTTTCCTTTTGTCACTATTTATTTGTAGTAAATGAAATTCTGAGAAATTATTATTACGGAATTTAATTTTGTCACTATACATATATGTATCATGATAAAAAAAATCATTTCGTTACTATTTATTTGAAGGGAAATTTTGGAGCGAGAAAAAAACTAGGTTGTTGTGACAATAGTATTGTGATGAATATTAATTTTGTCATTTTAAATGTCTTTATTGTAATAAAATATCATTTCGTCACTATTTATTATAAAGGAAATATTTGGAGTCGAAACAACTTGTTGATGGTGATGAAATATTTTGTCAAAATAAAAGAATTGCATATTATGACCAAATTTTCGTTATGTTAATACTTCTATTGTGACTAAACTAATTTGTCAAAAATTATAGTCATTATTAATTTAGAGAAAAAATTTTAATCAAAACATATTGGTTATTGTGACATACACCAATTTTTTAATACAAAAATCATTTTATTACTATTTATTTATCATTTTTTTATTGCATTATTTATTTATCTCCTTACTAATTGGTGTTAGTGTAATTGGTGCAGAAACTATACAGACTAGAGAGAAATTATGCATAATAAAATTGGCACAGAATGTAATTGGTGCAGAAACTATACAAACTAGAGAGAAATTATGCAGAATATAATTGGCACAAAATGTAATTGGTGTATATTGTACTTGATATAAGATGTAATTGGTATAGGGTGTAATTGGCGAATACTGTAATTAGTACAATATATAATTGGTGCAAGATGTAATTGTCATAGGACGTAGTTGGTGCATATTACAGGATGTAATTGCTACAAGTGTTTTATGATTAATTACTATTATTTTGCTAATTAATAGAATAAAAAAATTGGATAGCTTATAAAAAACTTATTTTACTATTTATTATTTTTAATTAACATGTTGGGTTCGATTTGTATTAAGGTTCATGTCTGCAAAATTTTTTTCGATTCGTATCAAGGTTCATGTTTACAATATTTTTTTATAGTGAAGTTCGGATTCAAGTTCGAGATCAAGAGTTGAGTTTGTATTCGGTTTGTATTCGTATTCATGTTCACATTTTGGTTCTTAGGATTTGCATTTATATTTTATTAAGAATTTATAATTCATAAAATATAATTAAAAAATTTTCAATAATTTCGAATTCGTGATCATGTTAGATTCTTATTATTCATGTTTGGATTCGCGTTCACAAATCTATTATTTTCAATTACTATTTTACTAATTAATAAAATAAAACAAAAAAATGTTTTGGATTACTTATAAAAAAACTTATTTTACTATTTATTACTTTTAATTAACATATTAAGTTCGGTTCTAATTCACATTTGTATTCATTGAATTTTTTTATAGTGAAGTTTGAATTTGGATTCAAGATCAAAAGTTGAGTTCGTGTTCGGTTTGTATTTGTATTCATGTTCACATTTGATTTGTATTATTTATATTTATATCGCATTAAAAATTTATAATTAATAAAATATAATTAAAAAAATTTTAATTTAAGTTCAGATTTATATTCATATTTGGTTCATATGATTCATGTTCGGGTTCGTGCGCACAAATTTATTATTTTCAATTACTATTTTATCAATTAATAAAATAAAATAAAAACAATTTGGATAACTTATAAAAGAAAAAACTTATTTGACTATTTATTAATTTTAATTAACATATTGGATGCGGTTCGTATTCAGGTTTATATCCATCAAATTTTTTTAATAAAGTTCGAGTTTGGGTTTGAGATTAACAATTAAGTTCATATTCGTATTTGATTCAATTTGTATTAATATTTAATTTGAATTTAGTCTTAATTGAGAGTAAAATAATTCAATTGAGATTAATTTAAAAATTGATAAGAAAATAAGGGAGAAACAATATTTTCAATAAGGCCTATTGCTTAAAAATAGAAAAAAGATATATCAGAAAAAAAATTAAATGATTTGACATCTTGAAAAATAATTAGATATTTCTTGATATCCAAAAAAAAAAAATCACAAAAGTTTGCCTCCATCGGAAAACGCAAAAAAAGAAAAAGAAAAAGAGATGTTAACACATTGGCGGCAATATTTTTTCAAGAAATAAAACCCTAATCAAGTGTTGGCTACTTTTACTTTTTAACTTTCCCTCTACTTCTTTCCATTAACAAAAATATAATTAGCCTAAATACAAGCACTTTTGTAATTTATAGGGTTAATTGTAGGTTTTTACACGTCTAAGCTCTCCAAACATAGAGGTTTTTGCATCTCAGCTCTGAAGGTATGATTAAATTTTTAATCTCTTTATCAAACTTTAAAAAATTATTGATCTTTTAATAAAATGTTTTGTCTTCCTTTGTTTGTTTTATTTTTATTATCGATCATCAATTGATAGCAAAAAAAAATCACACCGATTTTAATATTTTAACATCAATTTAGTACTATCTTATTATCCAACTTTGAATTTTGTTATTTTTACAAAAAAAAAGTATTTATTTTAGTAAATTATTTATTTTAGTGATAATATTCGCTAGACATATTTTTACATATTACAACTCTCTATTTTGGCAAAATTTCACTTTACCCTATTAGTTTTTCACCCAACTTCAAAATGATCTTATGTTTTTCTATTGATATCAATTTCATCATTCCATAAAAAATTTGGGGTATTACATTCATCCTCTCAAACTATTTCTTTTTGGTTGAAACAAGTTCTAAACAGTATCATAAAACACAATTATTTTTGACTTTATACAAGATAATTAATAAATTAAATTCGAATTTCTTTTCTCTCTCTCTCTTTATATAAATATGTATGTGATGTTTTGTCAAAGCATAATTCATATATTTTGATGCTTTATTAATTTGTTGCACTTAATTATATGCACAGGTTTCTCTTTCATGGCACTTGGCAGAAAAAGAAAAGCAACTCATGTGTTCAAGGTTGTGCCTTCTACCACTCCTAATACAGTGCAAGAACAAATAACACCGATTAATACAATCTTGACACAAAATAGTTTGTTACTTAATCCGTTATCTTCTAAAATAGTTGCTTCTAATCCAATTCGTTTCACTTCATCTCATCATGCTCAAGATAATAGTGCAAATGTTTAATTAAGTGATGGCAGTCTACCTACCGAATCAATTGATTTAACATCTTCTGGTTTATTTAATGTTAGAAGTAATTAATGCAAAAAATAAATATAAGAAGAACAATTGTTGTAATTATGGTTTAATTATTTTAAAATATTTCTATGTTAATAAAATTTTTCCCTAAATTCTACTGTTAAGAAGAAGAAAGGATGTGGACTTGCTGGAGGTTTTGAAGTAAAAAAAAAAAAAAAGGATTAAAGAAGGGAGCAAAATTGATGGAGTCCTTATAAAAAAGGGGACATACTTGCCTGTTAGACGTATAAAAAATTATAAAATATTTAGTTACAATAATAATGAAAACATGACAAAATTATTTTGTCACTAAATATATATACTTCTTCTAACAAATAATTTGTCAAAATAATTTTTTTAAGAATATAAAATTCATATATTATAACAAAAACATTAAAGCCACTAAAACAATTTTTTTTGTAACAATACATATGAAATTGATGTGACAAAGTCATTTTGTCATAATATATATAAATTATTGTGATAAAATCATTTCGTCATTATATATTCATATGTTTTTTGACAAATAATTTGTTAGGATATAATATTTTTTAAAATATAAAAATTAATATATTATGACGAAAATATACTTATTACAACAAAAACATTGATGCTATTATGACAAAAGTTTTGTAACAATACATTTAAAAAAAATGTGACAAAATCAATTTGTCACAATATATATAAATTATTGTGACAAAATTAAATTTTGTAATAGGAAACTTATTAGGACTAGCTTTATTTTGACCACCATTGTGACAAAATATATTATCACAATATATTTGTTGTAACTAAAAATATATTTATTGTAATAAATTTTTTTGTCACAATTTTATAAATTTTTTATAGTGGTATAAAATCAAGATACTTCTTTCATTGGCAATATCATTGAATTGGGTAATGCATCAAATAGATATGAATAATATGCTTTTGAACGCAGAGTTAAAAAAGCTTGTATATATGACACACAAAGGTTTTATATAGCTAGAGATGCCACATAATTATGTACATTGATTAAAGCCCTTTATGACACGAAACAAGCCCTAAGCGCTTGGTATGAAAAATTAAAAGCTACTTTAATTGAAAAAAGGTTTAGAAATTCAGTGTCAGATAAGCTTTATAGTAACTAACCTGCATAAGACATGATCTAGACTTTGTTATAAACAACCTAAGATAGTTCTTAATGTTATAAACAAGCTAAGCTGGTTATTAAAAGCATCCACACAGTTAGAGTGGCAAGCTTGTAAAAGGGTATTGAGATACGTTAATGGAACATTGGATTATGGTTTAATGTTTAGACTAACAACTCTTTTTCAAATTAAGCAATTGTAGATGCTAAGTAGGCAAGAAATCTAGTAGATAAAAGATCTACTAGTGGTTATTTTTTATTATTTGGGAATAATTTGGTGTAGTAAGGTTGTCAAATACAAAAAGTGATGGTCTTGTTAACCACAGAGGCTAAGTACAAAGCCTTAAGTCAAGTAGCAATTGAATCAATGTGGATGAATAGTTTGTTGACAAAAATACTGGTTATTTGTTTGAATAAAGCTATAGTGTGGTTTCGATGTTGTTCAATAGAATAAAACATATAAAATTTGATATTCATTACGTCAAAGAAGAGTGGCAACTAATATCTTGTCAGCGCAGTATGTTCTTAATGAATGTCAAACTGCAGATATATTTGCTAAGCCACTATTTTTAACTAGGTTTGAAATGTTGAGAAATTAACTAGAGGTGGTTATGAAAAGCCCAAGGAGAGAAACAAGTACATATCAAATAGAGGGATGATTTTTTTTTTTTCTAAAGTTATCTTTCAAGGAGGTAATAGATATTTTAGCAATATCTTTTTTAATTTGGAGTTAGAATGCTCTTATGTGTTCTCCATGATTGAATGTTGATATAACTGGCATATATGAGTTTGCAATTGTAGTTGTTTTTAGTCAAATGTTGTGCAACATATGGTGACCTTGAGTTAAAGGTGTGTGGTAGTTGTGAAGTGATACACTAATGGAGATGTTATGGTTTTAATCTTGTTGGAGTGTTGTTGAAAATGGCAGTATGCATGTTGGAGCGTGCCTCAATTTTTAAGCCACTGAAGTATAAATTAGATTTTTTTTGGTGTTTTTTTTTTTTTTTTTTTTTTGCATAATTGAAATTGTTGACAGAATGGTACTGGTATTGAATATTATGCGTGAAAAGACATGCTGATGTGAAGAAATGAATGAGTTGTTGTTGTTGTAGGAGTATAATTTGCTCTTATGAAGATGTGTTGGTAATCATTCAAGTCAAGCAAAAACCTATTATTTTTGGGAATCATTCTTCAAGTCAAGCAGAAACCTATGATTTGTGCTTGAAGGAGGATGTGAAGAATGGTAATTTTTTTTTTTTTCGTCATTGTGATAGATAACAAAAGGGTACAATGTTATCAAAAGGACGTTACTGACACATACAATACAAGGTGTTTTATTAAAAAGAAATTCGAGAGACAAAAGCATCGTTTTTGCTTCTTATGTTGAAAGATTTTTAGTAGTAACTGAGTTTATGCGTCTTGAGACTTCAGACTTCTCTTTTTGTTCTCCCGTTTTCTTGAACTTCTACATTCTTCTCTTATATTTTTTCCTCTTGCAGTTTTTTCTGTGTTTTGTAAGTTCTTTGTATCAAGATATAAAGGCTAAGATTCTGTAATGACTAGTTCATGTTTGTTAAAAATAAACAGTGGTGATTCGCACAACAGTTGGGTACAAATTGACAGCAGGTTGTATAAAAATTCTTTTTTGGGTTATTTTCATAATAAAATTCTTGAGGTATTTATCAATATATGATTTCTTGAATTTCTTGTTGGGGTTTTCCTTCGAATTTGGTTTGTTGTTAAAACATAGGGTAGGAACATTTATTTTAATAGAAGGGTCAAACTCTAATTGATTAAAATATTTATTTTAACTCCATAACTAGGAGAGCTGCTTATCTGATAATATTACGTGTCCAACTGGTTATTAGTGAACCTAACTACATTTAACTTTAATAAAAAGGTTCATCCATCCTATATCTCAAACTCATATTTTAAATTAAGCAATTAAGATAATTCAACGGAATGCTTGACCATCCATTAATCTTTAATGTTGCTCTTAATATGTTAACTTTGGAAAGATAAATTAGTTTTCCCGTCTCCCAACTATTATCTAACCAAATACCAACTAATACTTCTTTGTTTAACTAGATAACTACTTTAGTTAACAACTAGTTTGCCAACTACTTTTAACAATTTATTTTAGCAACTACTAATTTGACTATAGAAGTACATAATAAAAGAGTTCCTCCCTTTCTAAATCAAAAAACTCAATTACCACTAATTACTAGCTTCTAACTCATAACAAAAAAATGAGAGCAATTTTAAATTATCTGAGATCATAAAGTATCTTTTTTTACATTAGAGTATTCTAAGAGATAATTATCATTCATTTTTATATAACATTATAAAGTATTACATAAAACTCATTTTTTAAAAATTTGCAAAAATAAATCTAAATTTTATATAATTTTTATTATAGGACGTTGATGACATTCACTTCTCTTCCTAGTATTATTCTTCTTAAAATCATTAAAATATTTAAAACTTACACAATTTTAAGAAAATGAGTAAAAATGTTATAAATTCTCTCAAATTCTTCAATTCCAATTTGAGAAGTGATGGGTGGTTTAAAAAGACGATTAAAAAGCTAATTATTGTAATACAATTTGGGTAATATCCTCTTAAGTAGAATTACAAAAGTATGTACTTTTAATGTGGCCTAAATAATTAATTAATTAATAAGAACAAAATTATATATATATATATATATATATATATATATATATATATCAAGGATGGTAGATTTGAGGGTAATTAGTGCAACTCACGTCACTAACGCACTAATACAAATTAAAATTTATATTAAATGAGGCTTCAATTAATTTTCTCAAACAGTCCTAGCCATCAGATTTTAGGGTGGATAAAGCGAAGATAAATTAATATTTTTGTTGGGAAACCTTTTATTAGAGGAATTAGAAAGAATTAATAAATTAAAACAATACGTATTTGAGCTAATGTTTATCATTAATAGATAATATTAATTAGGCCAAACGTCAAAGTCCCACCCAAGGTTTCCTTAAATGCCAAAATCCCACCTATAAAGTTTTAAAAAAACTAAATACCCCTATTTTTTTTTTATGAAAAGACTAAAATACCGACCATAAAAATAAATAACATTAAAATAAAATTTATTATTAAAATATTAATAAAAAATAATTAAGAGTAAATTAAAATTTAAAAAATAGTTACCGCCAACAGCGATAGTCGATATTAAAATAACTAGGTGGCCATCTTAATGGTGGAAGTGGACAGATCTGACTGTCAAAAATTTGGTAGAGATAGCCAGATGATAGTGAAAGTAGTCAGATCTGACTATCAAAAATCTAATAGAGACAGTTGGATCTGATCACCTCTAGTATTATAAAAGGCCAGAAATGATCGATATGCTTGAAAATTACTGTTTTTTATTATTTTAGATAAGAAAGACAGCCAGATCCAGTAACTAATGGAACCAAATGACTGTTTCTAACCACTTGATTATGTTAACAATGACCACCATCATCAGCAATACTACCGATGATGGTAGTTACTTCTTATAATTTTATTTTATTTTTTTATATTTTTATTAATTTAGTAATTTTTATTATTATCTTAATATTATTTTATATTTTAATTATTTTTTTAAATTTATTTTTTAACTTTTATTTTGAAAGATAAAAATATTCCTCTAATTTTGGTTAACGGGTGGATGATTGGCTCAAAACTTTATTGGAGGCACGTGTCATTTGAGGAAACCTTGGGTGGGACTCTGTACGTGTCCTATTAATTATACAGATTTCGACTTGTAGTGCTTTAACTAAACCTAATCAATTTTGCTGATGAGAAGCAGCATATTTGGGGTTTGCGCTTTCCAGCTGCCTTGTTGAAATTGATTTTTATTGTGCTTTTAAATTTTATTGGACCACAAAACCGTTGAATAATTATTATCGGAGATGTTTTAATAAGTTAGAAAGATTTACATGTAGAATTTATTTTTTAAAGATAAAATTCTTAATATCTCTTATTTCGTTGCAGTAACAAAAATATCTCTTGTTCCACCATGGTTTTTTTTTTTTTTTCATTTTTTAGCAAGTATTAGTTCATCGACATTGTATAATAAATAGTTCTTGCGTTAAAATCATTACAAAATTTGTGTTTGAAGTTAGGTCATCCCTAATTAATAGATTATAGCCTCTAACGAGATAAGTCTATATAATTAAAAGGAACGAGCCTTATAATTCAACCCTCTTCATCTCTTAATTACTCTCTTCATTTTCTTCCTTCATAATGAGTTAATTAACACATTCAATTGTGTATCACTTCACAGATCTTTGACCTGTTAATTAGCCCACCGTGGCACTTTTCCTGTACTTCAACTGCGACGTGGCTCCATTGTTAGCTGCATTTCCCTGGAACAATTAATACTAATTAAAATTACCGAGATAAATAAACTCTATGTTTCACAATCTCAATTGATTGAGAATCAACCCTAGTAACCCTAGAAAGATAGCTCGTTTGAGAGTTAAAGAGCCCACTACAAGAAAAACTCTGTCCATTTGAACTTCTGACCTTATCTTTTTGGCCAAAG
Organism: Anacardium occidentale; assembly: GCA_026122585.1. Taxonomy (NCBI): domain Eukaryota; kingdom Viridiplantae; phylum Streptophyta; class Magnoliopsida; order Sapindales; family Anacardiaceae; genus Anacardium; species Anacardium occidentale. Next base: position 353,371 of record JAJEJH010000296.1, read on the forward strand.
GACATTTTCCCACCCATAGTTTGAGGCGGAGACAAAGTCCCACCCGTTAAGTTTAGAAAATCCGAAGTCCCACCCATTGACTGTTAAATCTAACAGTCAACAGTGAGTCAAGGGGCAAATTTATCATTTTACAGTTAAAATTTATAAAAATATAAAATGATATTTATATATATATAAAAATATATTAAAATTTATAAAAAAATTTAAAAAATTTTATAAAATTATAAAAAAAACTTAAATTTTAAAAAATAAAAGCCAGCCACCGCCGCCGCGCCGGTGGCGGTGGCCGCAGCAAATGGCACCAGGTGGCCGTTCCGGTCACCTGGTTCCAAGGGAGGCCAGATCTGGCCTTCCGAGTCGACGGAGGAGGCCAGATCTGGCCACCTCCGCCCGAAACCTTGGCCGGAAACGGCAGTTGGGGCCAAAGCCAGCCATCTCCAGCCGTTTCCGGCCCTTTTCTTGCCGGAGGAGGCCAGATTTGGCCGCCTCCGTCGATTCCGGAGGCCAGATCTGGCCTCTCTTGGATCCAGGTGGTCGAAACGACCACCGCGGCGGCGGTGGCTGGCTTTTATTTTTTAAAATTTAAGTTTTTTTTATAATTTTATAAAATTTTTTAAATTTTTTTTATAAATTTTAATATATTTTTTTATATATATAAATATTATTTTATATTTTTATAAATTTTAACTGTAAAATAACAAATTTGCCCCTTGACTCACTGTTGACTGTTAGATTTAACAGTCAATGGATGGGACTTCGGGTTTTCTAAACTTAGCGGGTGGGACTTTGTCCCCGCCTCAAACTATGGGTGGGAAAATGTCCTTTGGCCTATCTTTTTCGATAAAGGTTCCAATCACTTCAAAGGAAATATTTATTTTTACATCACCAGAGAGTAGCTATTTAGCCATCTCATTACCAATTTACAACTCTTTTTGCTTGTTAACTCTCTAAATCATTTTTAGTCATTAACGTCTAATATTACCTTATATCACAAGTCAACATGCAAGTTGAGGTATCCATAATTAATACATTAACAAGATAATAATCTATATAATTAAGAGAAAAAATCCATATAATTCAACCCTCTTCATCTCCTAATTAATTATTCTCTTCATTTTCTTCCTTCACAATGAGTTAATTAACACATTCAATTGTGTATCACTTCATAGATCCTTCACCTGTTAAGTAGCCCACCGTGGCACTTTTTCCGCTCTTCAACTTCTTCATGCCTCCATTTCCTTGGAACAATTAATACTAACTAAAATTAACGAGATAAATAAACTTCATGCTTCACAGTCTCAATTGATTGGGAATGAACCGCAGTAACCCTAGAAAGATAGCTCGTTTGAGAGTTAAAGAGCCCACTAAAAGGAAAACTCTGCCCACTTGAGCTTCTGACCTTGTCTGTTCGATAGAGATTCCAGTCACTTCAAAGAAAATATCTATTTCTACACCACCACAAGGCCGCCATTTAACCATCTCATTACCAATTGACAACTCTTTTTACTTGTTAACTCTCTAAATCAATTTTAGTCATTAACAGCTAATATTACCGTATATCTGTATATAGCCACCCTTGTTTTATATTGGTTGAAAATTAAGTTCAGTGTAAACATATAAGTGTTAAAAAAAAATCTCATTCTTTAAGCAAATTTGAGTAGAAGTTACTAATAACACTTTTCAAAACCCTGACCCGTGATATCAAAACACAAGTTTTAAGAACAGTTTCATTTAAAAGTCATAAGGAGGTATCAGTATGTGTGATTTAAGTTTCAACTTCCGTAAAAATCCTATCCTCAAGGTCTAATATGAGAGGAGCTTTCACCTTCTTTACTCATCGCTTTCTTTGGTTATAACAAATCAACGTTAACATTGGATTTGATATGAGTGTTATTGGAATAATGATCGGACATGTCATTAGTGGAGAATTGTTGAGAATCCTATATACTGATTGAGAATTAAATTGAGATAAGAGAAGCTCGATAACACAATTCCTAATGGTAAAGAATTGCAGTTATTTTTATTTCATCATGCAGATAAGGTGCACATGATTAATCAATTTGCAATAATAATAATGAAGATACCAATTAAAGTGACCTAATCTGAAATTCATTATCTTTTAATTGTGTTTGCCAACTATATATGCACTGTTTTCCCTTTAGTTAAACTTAACACATTTTCTGAAGGCTGTTCTATTTTTTTTTTTTTTTTAATTATCTCATTTCTCAAAGTGCTTATATAAGAGCGAATTAATAACTATATCTTTAATTTTAATTGTGATAATAATAATGTTTTTACTCGAATGTACAACTTATGCAACTTTCATCATACAATTATATTCTAAATTTTGAATTTTGTTTTTAGTGACTGATTAAAATTCTTTGAAATTTGAAGAAATTTGTCCTATCCTGTAGTACAAATTCTAAAATTTGAATTATAGACAAATGTTTAACATAAAAGTTGAAAGGTTTATAACAGTGAATATATTATAACTATTTTTTTAGAAAAAAAAATACATATTTAGACTTGGATTTGGGACCATTAAAAAATTTCCATAAATATATATATGTGTGTGTACTAATAATAATAGAAAATAAAGAAATAACAAGAATGAACAAGAATTATGGGAAAATGTCATTGCATTTGGAATTAGTAAATGTCAAGGCAAGTGGCTCTTTCAACAATGAAAGTTGGCGATAAAATTTAATTCCAGATTAAAAATTATGGGAAAACTAAAAATTAAGAAAGTTGCCATTGACATTCAAAAGTTTGTTCAAATTATTTTGTATCTACAAATGGTTGAAAAGGTTTGAGATTATTTTATTGGAAGAAAAGATAAAAATGAAAGAATTAAATTAATTACGATCGCGTCAGATTTACTAGCGCACTAGTGATTTCTGACTTCGCTTATTATTCCATGTGCTAAAAAAATTTAGATAATATTTAAATTAATTCATAATAATAATATTATTAAAATATTTAATAATATTATATACACCTAAATTGAGAACAAATTTGAGTATTAATAATTAATATGTCAATATATGATTAAATAATTTTAAATTAAAAATAAAGTAATACATAATTATATGATGACATATTATTATGAATACTTAAATTGATACTTATTATAAACATATATTATATTACTCTTAAAATATAGATATTTGTTTCTAGTGCAAATGTTTGTATTTCCTTAAAATTCGAATCTCATTAGATGGCATATAAATATTAAAAGTAAAAGTTGTCAAACATTTTATATTGAAATATTGTTGTTGTTTTAGATAAAATTTCAAGTTCTCAACTGATATACACAGTTCAAATTTTGTGTAAAATAAATCATAATAACGATGACAAGAATTAAATAATTAATCTTGTTGTTCACAATGGTGTAAGATAAAACAATTGTAACAAAAAGTAGAACTACAAGGATTTTAAACCTAATTCAATTTGATGGCTGAAAACTTACATTCTTAGTATATTATTAATTATTGTTGATACAAAAAAATATATCTTGAGAAAAATATAACTTTGGAGAAAGACTCTTGAGATGATAAATGGATTTCTTCGAGGACTTTCCACTTTATTTGAGAATAACTAAAGAATATTTTTTTTTTCCTATGTGTATGTGTCGAAAATACTACATCTGTGCTCGCCCTTCTTTATATGACCTTTCATATTAATACAATGGAGAGACAAAAAAAATTATATTCAAACAATCAAATATGAGTATTCTTAAACAAATATTATTCTTAAAATTTATATATATTCTAACTGAACTAAGGAAAATAATCATGTTAACAACATAATCTTGATTTGGTAGAAAAAGATAGTTTTCCCTTGTTAGCATGGGAAAAATAAAAAAAATTATCTCATTGATGTTAAAGAGGTATATTGCCCTATAGAGTTCTTTAGATAAGGAAGAGCTTTTTCGTATTACTATAACCCCCAGTTTTTTAAGTACGACAAGAACTTTGGGAAATCTTCACTTTCCTATGCAAACAAACACATAGAGATTCAAGGTAGATAACCAAATGTTGTGATGATGCCAATCGTACATTGTATTTATTGCATTGTATGGTTATTTCATGTTCCAGTCTTGATGATCACACTTTGAACCATTTCTTGGGTTAGTAACACGTGTCATAGGGTTACGACAAACAATAGGGATTTCTTATATAACCTAAATTTGTTTACAAAAATGATAGGTCCCAATCAAAGCTAACAAATTACGAAACAATATTCTTCTTATGGTAAGAATAAAAAACCAATCAGATTTTGGTTGGAATAAGCTTGTTTTATTCATGACTAATAGGGAATTTAAATACAAAGGAAAATTAACAGCTTTTCCTACTTCTTAGATAATATCTCTAAGAAATGGCACAATATTTGTAATATAAAAAAATTCAAATACTACTGTCTTATTATTAAGCAAGCTAATGACCATGATTAACCACTGAGACCAAGTCTATCGGCAACCAGATTTTTCATGTTGCATGGATGGCTTACGTGATATGCATGACTCATGATTAGTCAAAATACTTTGGGTTCTTCCTGGGCACTCTTTGGGATCTTCTTGGCTTATCAATACCACCTCCTTTGGCAACAACCTTGTCCTCAAGGTTCAAATTTACAAACCTGTCCTTTAGTTCCTGTGAGTTTTCCCATGTAGCATCCTCTACTGGCAATCGTTTCCATTTGATCAGACTTTGTTCCACAAACTTGGACCCTTTTTTTAGCCAACGAGTATCCAATACTGTTTCTGGTTCCATAATTAAATTGCCATCTTTAGCTATAGGTCGTAGCTAAATACTTGCAACGTTTGTTTCTCCTAACTTTTTCTTTAAAAGAGATATATGAAATTCCAGATGAATGCGTGACCCTTGTGTAGCATCCTAGATTCAGAAAAGCCCTTAAGGGAAGAGTTTTGGGGTTAGAAATGAAATCCAGAAATAGATTAGGAGTCTAGAAAAGTTTTGGGGTGAGTTGGTAAGTTTTCAGAGCCTGTGTGGCTTTCATGTGATGCCTTTAGAAAGGTTTCGATTAAGCGAATGCATGGGAAATGAATAATGTTCATTTTCCCTTGTGCACGCCCGTGCAAAGCATTAATATAAAAAGTGAGAGCCGAGTGCTTTAGTTATTTTCTCACCCACTTTCCATTTTTAGCAAGCTTTCCTTTTCATTTTAGTTTCTCCCAATCTTAGACAGGAAATCCAACTAGTAGTAGCTCTTGATCCGGAGAGAGAGCCAAGAGAATAGTTGAAAAGAGAAAGCTTCTAGAGGCAATGGCGAGAGGTAAGTGTTCGCTTACTTCTTCTTGTATTTTTCCAACTTCTTTGATGGATTTGATTCCATTGCTTGTTGATGAGTTTGTGCATACTTATTTGATGATGTTTGTGGCGTGAATTGATGAGATTTCCATCCTTGAACCTTGCATGCAAGCTTGATCATGTTTTAGTGAGAGAATTGCTAAGCTTCCATGGTGAATTCGTGGAGGATTGATGCATGTTCCATTTGATGCTTGAATTGTGTTATTTGAGGTACTGGAAATGTGTGTTTAAAGTGAATTGAAAATTGATTGAGAATTGGTTGTGGATTTTGTGTGATTTCCAGGCGGTGTTCTTGTTGAAGAACAAGACACACGACCGTGTGCCTGCATGGCACGACCGCGTGCCTTTATTTTTCCAGGCACACGCCCGTGTGCATGCTGTGTGCACGGGCAGAATTATAGACACACGCCCGTGTGCCTTAGTTATGCATGCCCATGTGTGAGGCATGCACGCCCGTGTACCTGCACCCACACGCCCGTGCACCTGCAGTTTTTCAGAAAAAGAATATAAAATAAGAAATAAAGCATGAGCAATCAGATTAATGGCATAAATGCTTCAGATAAGCATCAGATAAACATGAATTTAGATAATAAAGTTGTATATGCATATCATAGCATGACATGCAGCATGAAAGAGGATCAGGGGATCCGAATTTAGAAGTATTTAATTTTCAGAACCTGATGTACGAGTAAGAGTAAGGGTGAACACGAGGGGGCATCTGTGGGAATCAGCTTTCTAACACCAGTCAGATTGTTCAGCATTCAGATTTAGCTTTCTAACACCAGTCAGAATGTTCAGCAGCATTTCAGATTCAGCCTTCTTACACCAGTCAGATCGTTCAGTAGTATATTTAGCTTTCTAGCCAGTAGCTAGACTATTCAACCCATATGGCCAAGATGTCGAATCCCTGTGTTCACCAGTCTGATCAGCACAGTAGGTACCTCCGGGTACATACAGATAGAGATATTCAGATGCATGCATCCATCAGATGTTTTCAGCTAGCATGACATGACATACACATCATGACATGAATAATAATGATAACAGTAAATGAATGAGATTCAGATAATCAGTTTCAGATTCCAGCAAGCGACTAGATGTATGAATAGGGCCGAGGCTAGGTATGTTTGATATTGTGTGTTGCTTGCTTGGGTTTTGAGGGAAGTAAGGAGCGCTTACTAGGTGATCTTTATCACTCATCCCCCTCTTTTTTTCATCCTTCTCAGGTGTTCGTGCTGTTACTGAGGAGCGGGTGGTTCGAGGCTGGCAGGAGATGGCCCACACCACAGTCTCTAGTATGTACTTTCAGTTTTCAGTATTGGACCTGATGGGTCATTTTGTATACTTTATATGTACTCAGATACTAAACAGTATACAAAACAGTTTATAAATATATGAAAAGCCATTATGGGCTCATTATGTGTTTCAGTGTATGTATTTTCAGCTTTCGCATGCATACAGATGTACAATAGCAGTTTCAAGGTTTTATTTTCGTAGGATTTCTATCACGGGTACCCGAGTTTTTAGATTATTAATAAAAAAACCCATAGTATTCAGCAGCAGAGGTACTCGTGGCAGGAGGTCCTACACCTTGTGGTAATTTGAGATTACAAGATACTCTTCCAATTCTTTCTTCAATCTGATATGGTCCATAGAACCTGCTTGCAAGCTTTTGATGTGCTCTTTGGAATACAAACTGTTGGCGGTAGGGATGAAGTTTCAAATAGACAAAGTCACCTACTTGGAATTCAATGTCCCTTCGTTTGGAATCTGCTAGTTGTTTCATTCGGTTGTTTACTGTATCTAAATTTACTTTGAGTTGTCATAGTAATGCATCTTGAGAGGCTAAGCTCTGGTCTATCTCGTTGACTGGGCAAATACCAACCTGATAATTTGGAATTGTTGGTGGTGGTCTACCATATAACGCTTGAAAGGGAGTCATTTCTATGGATGCATGATATGTTATGTTATACCAAAATTCTGCCCATGGAAGGAAAGAATGCCACTTATAGGGTTGTTGATAAGCAAAACATCGAAGATATTGTTTAATACAATGGTTGACCACTTTCGTTTGTCTGTCAGTTTACAGATGATAAGCAAAACTCATCTTTAGTTATGTGCCTGACATTTTAAAGAATTCTTGCCAAAAACGACTGATGAATACTGGGTCGCAATCACTAATGATGGACTGTGGCATACCATGAAGCTTCACTACTCCTTCAATGAATTTTTCAGCCACCAATTTTGCTATATATGGATGGGAAAGAGCCAAAAAATGTGCTGATTTGCTTAACCTATCAACCATAACAAGAATTGAATTTCTACCATTTGAAGATGGAAAACCCTCAATGAAGTCCATAGTGATATCATCCCAGAGTTGACATGGAATTGGAAGCGATTGTAGAAGTCTAGCCAGTGACAAAGTCTCACTCTTAGTGCGTTGACATACTTCATAGGAAGTAACATAGTTTTTCACTACCTGATACATGGATGGCTGATAAAATTGTTGTGATAGTCTCTTGTATGTTCTCAGTGCCCTTGAATGTCCACCAATTTTTGAATCGTGGAACTCTTGTAAAAGTTGTTGGACGATATTAGAGTGAGGAAACACCACCACATAATTTTTGTAGCAGACCAACCCATTGTGCCAGTGTTAAGGATTGTCTGGGTTTTTCATTGCTTGCTTGCTGATTTTCTTCATACAAGGATCGTCATCTGCTTTGGCTTTTATTATATCCCATAATTGAGTTTGAGACACATATAAGGCTTCAAGGATGGGACTACCTGTTACTCGTGATAACGCATCAGCAACATTGTTTTCTCGGTTTGGCTTGTACTTGATCTCGTAATCATATCCTTGTAGTTTAGCCACCCACTTTTGCTACTCAGGAGTTGTTATACGTTACTCCAATAAGTGCTTAAGGCTACGTTGATCAGTGTGGATAAAAAACTATCGACCTAGCAAATATGGTCTCTACGTCAGAATTACGTGAATGATTGCCAATATTTCTTTTGCATAGACTGACCAAGAACGTTTGGAAATGCCCAAGGCCCGACTTATAAATGCAATAGGCTTCCCTTGTTGAGTCAGAACTGCACCTATGCTATCCTTTGAAGCATCTGATTCAATGATAAAGGGTTCATTGAAATTTGGTATAAAAAGTGTTGGTGTAGTTGTCATAGCTTTCTTAAGTTCTTGGAAAGCATTTTATGCTTCATCAGTCTATCCAAATTACCCTTTTTTAAGAAAGTTGGTGAAAGGACGTGCTATGATACCGTAGTTATGGACAAACCTTCGATAATAACCTGTGAGTCCTAAAAAACCACATAGCTCAGAAATATTAGTAAGTGTAGGCCAATTGAGCATAGTTTTAATTTTTGTTTGATCTACTTTAAGTCCTCGAGGAGTGACAATATGCCCCAAGTATTCTAGGTCATGGAGACCAAAGGCACATTTGGTGATTTTGACAAAAATTTGATGTTGCCTTAATATTTCAAAAGCCTTTTGAACATGTTCAAGATGCATGGTCCAATTAGAGTTATAAATTAAGATATCATAAAAGAAAACGAGTATAAACTTATGAAGATAAGGGCGAAACATTGAATTCATAATTGCTTGAAAGGTGGATAGAGCATTACAAAGACCAAAAGGCATGACTAAGTATTCATAATGGCCATTATGAGTACGAAATACAGTTTTATGGATATCTGTGGGGTGTACTCGTACCTGATGGTATCCTGCTCGCAAGTCAAGTTTGGTGAAATAGGTAGCTCCATGGAGCTCATCAAACATGTCATCTACTATAGGAATTGGAAATCTATCTTTGATAGTTACAGCATTAAGTGCTCTATAATTAGTGCAAAAACGCCATAAACCATCTTTTTTTTTACCAATAAAACAAGAAATGAAAAAGGACTAGTGCTAGGTCTTATAAGCCTCAATTTTAACATGTCATGAACTTTTTTTTTCAATTTCAACTTTTGAAAATAAGCATACCTGTATGGTCTCACAATAATAGGCTCAATGTCTTCCTTCAAATTGATGTGATGATCCACCTTTCTTGGAGGAGGAAGTTGTGAAGGCTCTTAGAATAAATCATAATATTGTTCCAGCAATTCTTTTATCGCATGAGGGATGCCTTGTGATACAGGCTCTATAGTGGATTAAAGACAAATAGCAAAAATGGAGCTCTTATGCCTTGCATCCTTGGAAATAGCTTTAATTTATGTGGATTGAATGAATT
>JAJEJH010000296.1:363460-501410 GCA_026122585.1 Anacardium occidentale
AATATATTGGCCATCCTTTCACTAATAAAATTATGAGTGGACCCGCTGTCAATTAGAACCATAATCTCATGAATACCAATCTTTGACGTCACCTGCATGGTCTAATGAGAAGCCCATCCTGAGAGTGCATGAATTAATATCTCAGGTGGTAATTCCTGTGGGCCTTCAATGTCCTCTTCATCTGAACATTCAGTGTTGCCTTCTAACAATAGAAGTTGTGGCCCTTTAAATCGGTGACCAGGGGTAAATTTCTCATCACAATTAAAATATAGCCCTTGTGATCTTCGCTTCTACATCTCATCCCAAGTGAGCCATTTTATGGGCATTATTGTCTTGGTTTTTGTAGGAGAAAGTGAGTCAACCATAGAGCAATTGACAGACTGTGTGGCTTTTTACTGGCAAATCAGTTGTTCATCTCTCTCATCTGTACTAAGCTAATAGCTTCTTTCAATGATTTTGGCTTGAACATCCTGATGTCGTCAGCTATCTTTGGCTTAAGGCCACCCATGAAGGTTCTTATTAAGGCCTTTGGTGTCCATCCTTTTACCTGATTGCCTAATCGTTCAAACTTCTTTTGATAATCACATAACGAGCCCACATGTCTGATTTTGGATAAAATTTCATCAAAGTCCTCACAATCAGTAGGACCAAATCTTACCCACAATTCTTCTTGAAAAATTTCCTAGGTCACTTCCTTGCCTTCTTTCTTATAGGATCTTCTTAGCCATTGCCACCACTGATTAGCTTCACCTTGCAAATGGAAAGAGGCTAAGGGTATCTTCTATGATTCAAAGGTGTCTTGATATTCAAAAAATTGATCCACTCTTGTGAACCATTTCGTTGGAACATCTCCAAAAAATCGAGGGAACTCTAATTTGGCTAGTTTGGAAGATAACAATTGTTTTCCTCCTTCAAAGTGGCCTTGAGACCCTTCTCTGGTATTGTAAGGATACAAAGTGGGAGCATTTGCAGTGGGTTCAGAAGTATTTCTAGTAATTGGGGCTCGATTGGAAAATAAGAATTCTGAAATTTTATTGATGGCATATTCGAATTGGTGCAATTTGTCAGAGACACCCACCTCCAGTCGACCAAAGCTAGTTTAGAGTCCTCCAAGGCTAGCTTCTAAATTTTCAATCCTTTCCTTATTTGTTCCCATGGAGTCTGATACCAATGATAGGTCCTAATCAAAGCTAACAAATTACAAAACAATATTCTACTTATGGTGAGAATAAAAAACCAATCAGATTTTGGTTGGAATAAGCTTGCTTTATTCATGACTAATAGGGAATTTAAATACAAAGGAAAATTAACAGCTTTTCCTACTTCTTAGATAATATCTGTAAGAAATGGTACAATATCTGCAATATAAAAAAATTCAAATACTATTGTCCTATTATTAAGCAAGCTAATGACCATGATTAACCACTAAGACCAGGTCTATCGGCAACCAGAATTTTCACGTTGCATGGCTGGCTTACGTGATATGCATGACTCACGATTAGTCAAAATACTTTGGGTTCTTCATGGGCACTCTTTGGGATCTTCTTGGCTTATCAAAAAACTTAGCGATGTTCATCTTGTCATCTTAGGTTTTTCAAAAACTCTTCAATGTTCTTTTCTTTCTTAAGCATTTCATATTACCAATATCATTTCCAATTACATTTATGAGGTCACCTATGAAGAAATTCATTCAGCTACTCAACGGTGGGCCCCTAAGAGCTTACACTCAGGCATTTCGTTTGGGGCCCATTAGTATTGAGTAATCAAGTTGTGGGCAAGAAACATATATTGGAGGCTAATAATTGAACACTAATATACCCTTCTAGTTATATATTTTTTTTTTCTTTAAGCAACAACTTCGTATGTACCTTCATGGAACAACAATAACCAAAACTAGGTCAATACATTGATATACCATTCTAATTACATTTTTTGTTTCTTGCATTCAGTTTTTATGTCTAATGAATGATAATTTTTAATGAGCCTATCATTAAACGCTTGATCACTATAACACAAAAGGGTTGTACCGATTTTTTTTAGCAGTATTTGATCAAATGTTGTTAAATCGTTGGTTTTTAGTGGTGTTATGAAAAATGCCGCTTTAATATCTATTATTGAACCACCACTAAAGTCATAGGGTTTTACTAGCGTTTTAGAAACGCCAATAAAGGCTACTTAAAAATACCAGTAAAACCCTTTAAATCCCTAGCGTGCGCATTCTTCTTCTTCTTCTTCTTCATTTTTCTTCCCGCCACCGCTGCTACTGTGCTCTATCGCTGCTGCCGCTATTTTCGTCGGTTCCAGCCCTTTTCTTGACAGATTTTGGCCATTTCTTCTTCATTTGGAGACTACAACTTCTTCCCTTCTTTAGGTACACCGCATTTTTGCTCAAAAACTTGTAAATTAGCTTAAAATTTTGGACTTTTTTTTGTGAAAAAATATTAAAGTTTTGTGTAAATTAAGTTTTTACACATTATGTTAAGCAAATGATTGAAATTTAGTCGATTCAAGAGCTGGTTTGTATGTGTTATTGAAGTGTTTAAATGAAATCCATAAATATTGTTTGTTCAAGTGAAAAAATTTTTAAAATTACTAATGTCTCAAGGTCTTTTGAAATGATCGTTTGTTTAGGTGAAAAAATTAAAAATTACTAAAAATTCAAAAAGATACAAATAAAAAAGTTAAAAGTTAAAATTTAAATGTAAAATTAGTAATTTTGAGAAAAAAGACTTTCTTTTCTTAAGTTTTTTTTTTTTTTTTGTTTATTTTTAGTACTTTCAGATTTTTTTTAATTAAGTTTATTCTTAAATAGGAAATAACTTTTTTTTTAATTTTTAGTACTTTTATATATTTTTTTTAAATTTAAGAACCAAATTTAGTTTAGACATAGGGAAAAAAAAACGAAGAGCATCCATGTCTTCAAAGCCCTTTCACGTTACCGAGTGACATTATTAGATATCCGTTAAATGAAGAATTTACAACTCCTAGTATTCCGTTGAAAATTTATCACCTTAATTGATAACATTCCTTGCTATATTAGTACAATCCATGCTATTTATTTCCAAATGATGTTAGATTATTTGGAATAAATTGTAGTCTTTTTATCATGACTGATGATAAGAAAACAATATTCTTTTTGATAAAAAATTCTATTTGATGAATTCAACCATTAAAGCTATAAATTTTTAAGAAAGTAATATAATAACTTATCATTAGAATTTTTCACTTGAATGTGAATATGTGAAAAAAAATGCTCACACGTACACTTACATATGTTTACAAAATATTGTTTTTGCATAAATTTATTGCAAAATTTTATAATTAAATATTTATCTCCTTAGTGTAAATGAAAGTAACGAACCTCAGGGAAATTGAGGAAATATATATATATTGTTCAAACTTGGATGTAATTATTGTCATTTTTTATCAAACTGCTTCATACGTACTTAAAAATCTTCAATGAACATATCAAAGACCAACTCCATCTGTATTCCATTGGTTTTGAGTTGTCTTTTTTAATTTAAAACTATATTTCTATATGTTGTTTGTTATATAATGTAATAATACTTTAGCTTGTACTATGAACTCTTAGATTGAAAATAAATAAAAAATTAACATTTTGAAAAAAAATTTAGGTTAAAAAATGGAAAGGTTAATTCACTTTATTATTGGAAAGGAGGGGAAAAAAATGCATTATTGGAAAGGAGTAAAAATTTTCATGAGTAAATTCGCTTTATTATTGGAAAGGGGTTAAAAAAATATATTCTTAGAAAAGAGTATAAAAATTCATGAGTATATTTACTTTATTATTGGAAAGAAGTAAAAACATATATTATTAGAAAGAAGTAAAAAATTCATGAGTAAATTCACTTTATTATTGAAAAGGAATAAAAAAAATTTCATGAGTAAATTCACTTCATGAGTAAAAAAAATATATATATTTTCTATTATACATTTATATTAATTTGTATTTTTTTAAATTATATTGCATAAGTAAATTCACTTTTGACATTCACATTTTGTTATTGGAAACTCTTAGATTGGAATTAGAAAAAATTCACATTTTATTATTGAATTTTTTAAAATGATATATTATATATTCACTTTAGATTTTCTTAAATTGGAAAAAAGAAATTCACGTTTTAATATTCTTGATTAAATTACATAATTAATGTTATTGAGTAGGTCAAGCACAAAGGAAAACACTTTAAATTTTTTTAAAAATTTAAATACCCACTTGTCAAATATTTTTATTGCTTACAAATATTATTTTAGTGTTATATTATTTCTTAACCATTACAATTTAACGGTTGACCGTTAGGCTTAATCATTGATTTTAGTAAACGGATGAATATTTGACTTTCAAAATAAGTAAAAACAGTTGCATGGTAGGATTGATTTGGTTTTTCATTACATATAATTGTAACTGTTTAATTATTTATCAGTACGTTGAGATGGATACTTGTAAGCGTAGGAGATGGATGAGTTTTGATACAATTACTGTAGAATTTTTAGAAGGGTTGAATAGTTTCCTTGATTTTGCTTTTCGAGATAAATCAAGTGCTGATAAAATTTCATGTCCTTGTAAAAAGTGTGTCAATTACTACTACAGAAATCGAACAGAACTATATGATCATTTAGTGGTTCATGATTTTATGGTTGGGTACAACATTTGGTATTGTCATGAGGAATTTATGGTTCAATAGTAGTCTACCCTAAGTATCCTAGTACAAAAAGATATGACTACAGATAATAACCTAACTGAAATTTTACATGATATTTTTGGGATATCTAGACAACAGTTTGATGCATGTATGCATATCAGAGATGTAACGGAGCCCAATGTCACCGATACTATGATGGAAGAAAATACTGACCAATTTGTTGGACAATGGGCAAATTTAAGGAAAATAATGGAAGACGCTAAGAAAGAATTATATCCAGGGTGTGAGAATTTTACTAAACTGGCCTTTGTTTTGTGTCTATATAATTTAAAATGTCGTTATGGTTAGTCTAATGAATCGGTTGATAGTTTAATTAAGCAGTTAAATGATGCTTTTCCAAAGGATGAGACACTACCAAACTTTTTTCATGAAACTAGAAAGATCATTGATACCTTGGGACTTAAATATGTTAAAATTAATGCTTGTCCTAATGACTGTATGCTAGTTTGAAAAAGAAAAAACTTTTGATAACGTATGCTTGGTTTGTGGGGTATCTCGATGGAGAAATTGTGAGATCAATTCATGTAGTGGCATAGGAAATTCTATTTTGGTCAAAAAAAAAATTCCCTCTAAAGTGTTACGGTGTTTTTCCATCAAACCACGACTTCAAAGGTTATTCATGTCCTTAAAAACTTCAAAATTGATGACATGACATGAAAAGCATCGTACTAAGGATGGAATTATGAGACATCCAGCTGACTCAAAAGCATGGAAAAGGTTTGACTCAATTTACCCTACATTTGGTCAAGAATCATGTAACGTTAGACTGGATTTAGCAAGTGACGGTTTCAATCCATTTGGTACTATAAAAAGTACGTACAACATATGGTCAATTTTTCTTAGTAAGTGACGGTTTCAATCTGTTTGGTACTATACAAAGTACGTACAACACATGGTTAATTTTCTTAGTAAGTGACGGTTTCAATTCTTTTGGTACTATACAAAGTACGTATAGCACATGGCCGGTTTTCTTACTTCCTTACAATTTACCAACATAGTTGTACATGAAATAACAATTTTACATGCTCTCATTGTTAATTCCTGGTCCGTCTGCGCCTGATAATGATATTGATGTTTACCTGCAACCTTTGATAGATGACTTAAAGACTTATGGGAGGTAAGGGTGGAAAATTTTGATGCTTCATCGAAAGAAACTTTCTAATTGCATGTAGCAATTATATGGACCATAAATAATTTCCCAGCTTATGGTAATTTATCTGGATGGAACATTCATAGTTATTTCATATGTTCTTTTTGTAATACAGAGATAGACTCCAGGTGTCTGAGGAATAGTAAAAAGTTATATTTTATGGGTCATCATCGGTTTCTAGACAACACTCATAAGTTTCAATTTGATACAAAATCATTTGATGGGACAACTAAATTAAGATGTAGTCTAGCTCTACCATTTGGGTCCACCATATTGGATCAATTGAAAGATAATAAGTTCAGCTACAAAAAGATACATAAAGAGGTCGTGGGGGTCAAACCAAAAACATGGAAAAAAAAAAAGTATTTTCTTCCACTTACCTTATCGGTAGTCACACTTAATAAGACATAACCTTGATGTGATGCACATAAAGAAAAATGTTTGTGACAATGTGGTCAATACAATTCTCAACATTGATAAAAAAGTCAAAGGATAATATCCATGCTCAATGGGACTTGTAAGAGATGAACATTAAGAAGGAGTTATAGCCTCAACAGCAGGATTTAGAAAAAGCCTACTTGTCTCCGACCTGTTATACGATGACGTCAAATGAGAAGAAAATTTTTTTTGAAGTATTGGAGAAGGTCAAATTTTCAGATGGTTATGCCTCCAACATATCTCGATATGTTCGTAAAAAACACAAATTATATGGTTTAAAAACTCATGATTGTTATGTTTTAATGCAATAACTTATTCCACTTGCATTATAAGGTACATTGCCTATTAAAGTTACTTTGACATTAACTGAACTATCAAACTTTTTTCGGGCTTTATGTGTTAAGTCTTTTCGAATTTGTGATATTGAGCAACTTGAAAGAAAGATTGTGTTGACACTCTACAATATGGAAATCAATTTTCCTCTCCCATCTTTCATGATTATAGTGTATTTGGTTGTTCATTTGACCACATAAACGAGGCTTGTAGGGCCAGTGCATTATCGATGGATGTTTCCAATCGAAAGGCACATGTCAACTTCTTCTATCCTTTTAGTTGTCATTGTGCAAATAAGCTAGCACTTTGTCATTCATCAGGTCATTAGACACTTTAAAATCAACTGTTCATAATAAAACACATTTAGAGGGTTCGATTGCTGAAACGTATCTTACTGTAGAGTGTTTGGCATTTTGTGCGCAATACTTAGATGATGACAAATCAATACATAGTAATAAAAGCACTGTTAATGATATTGGGTCCAAATCAACCATATTCCTAAAGGTTAGACAACCATCTGGTAGTGTTCAAGGTTTTATGATAGATGAAAATATGTGGGTACAAGTACATCGTTATGTCCTTTTCAACTGTGATTTAGATATAGTCCAAAGGTGTCGAGAGCAAGTTATCTTTAACGCTGAATATATGCATATATATAGCTACATCACTTTAGGATGATATTTTATTTATATGTCCATAAATTGTAGAGAACATGTTGGAGTTATCAAAAGACTTCACCATCGACGACGTCTAACTTAACGTGAGGTTGACCGCTTACATAGCAAATCATTTCATGAATGTTTCAATGAAAAGGTAAATACAGATTGACTTCATTAACCTAAAATACTGTTTACATATATATACTAGAAGACATTAAAAATAGCTATTTATGTTCCTATTAAGTGAAGGATCTAGACATGAGTGACGATGAGAATCTCACAACTGAAGTCAGAGCCCTTATGCGTGGTTCGAACAATATAGCCAAGAGGTTCAAGTCTTTTGACTTGAATAATAGATATATATTTCGAACGAATTAGTATGAAAAAGACATGAGTACGCAACATTGTGGAGTGATTGTGGTTGCAAAAAACCAAAGTTACACAAGTACTAGTGATTCAAGGCTAGTATTAGGTGATGTGACTAACTACGGTGTATTGACTGATATTGTTGAGCTGAACTATTATAATGAATGTAAGATTGTGTTATTCAGATGTGACTGGGTTGATGTTATTCACGATAGAAGGATAACACATAATGCATAAGGATTTACACTAATAAGTTTTGCTTACCTAATTCACGCAGGCGATTATATACTTGATGAACCTTTTATGTTTGCATCTCAGGCTCAACCAGTTATCTTTGTCCAAGATCGAAGAGATGAACAATGGTTTGTTCCTTTGCTAATAAGGCCTAGAGATATCTTTGATTTAGGAGATAATGTTTCTGATAGGGATATTGATGTGAATATACTTGACGATAGTTCGATTACTCTCCATTCAAAAAGTCACATGGGGATAGAAAATGATGATTTTGTTTTGGTTAGGAGTGATATAGACGATATTTTTGTAGATGTGCTTGCCAACTAATAGATACAGGATTATGATGATGACGACGGTGGTAGTTAAGGTCAAAGTGAAATTTCATATTTTAGGTTTGACTTGTACTTGAATATATGAGATTTGTTGTTGCTTTTTTTCATTTGCATATTGCAACCTTGTATATATATTTGTTTAATTTTTTGGTAAGATTGCATATGAATAACGTTATTTTTTTTTTTATGGATTACAGGTTTAAATTGCCGTGAAAGAGAAATTTACGTATGGTGAGAGCTGGGCCATCAAATCAAGAGTTGGAGAGCATGCCAGCCGCAATTGGTAAAATGTTACATATTATTGAAATTTGTTACAATTTATTATCATCTACGATTATGACATGTTAATATTCATCTTCTATATTATAGGTCATGACCCAAAAACAAGACGACGAGGGTCGAATTTGATGACTAAAGTTTAGAATATGCATCTAGGTAAAAAGGTCATTATGCAATTTAATTATATGAACCAAGGCGTTAGTCTTGAAGCTAATGTGTTGGCCAGTTTTCTAGGGACTTTAGCAAGAAATTACCAATTACTCCCTTTAAATATACAAGATTAGAAACGTATTTCGGTATCAGAGAAAGAGAAGATCCTTGGGCTTGTTAAGGTAAGATCCTTGCTCCCTTTCTATTTCTCACTTATTGCGGGGCCAATAACCTAATGTAATCCTACGAGTACTTTTCAAGCACGGTTTACATATCCTCTATAAGGGGACAAATAGATGTTATAGTCTCTTGGTAATAAATGGAAAAATTATAAGTATGACCTTAAATCAGAGTACTACGACAAGTATCCCAATAATGATAATCTTATGACCTTAAATCAGAGTACTACGACAAGTATCCCAATAATGATAATCTTGTCAACAATAAATCAGATCAAATTATAAGAGATCAGTAGATGACGCTCATTACACAATGGCATTCAAAACAAAGAAAGATATAATAATTTTTGCTTTTTCTTACCTAGTTTACATTATTACAAATTTTTGTTATTTCTTGACTGCTTGTTGTGTCTCAGAGACGTAGTGGAACCAATAGAATGACTCGTTCTGTTCAGACAATGCAATATACTGGAAGAACAAAGAGTATTGTATGGTTAATGGATGAAATGGTTAGTTGATTTGTCTTTGTTAACTATACTATATGTTGATATATTAAATGTTTCTATATGAATGCGACGAACAGACATTGAGTGATGAATAGTTTTCACAAGAGAAGGTGTTCATAGCAACCCATCAGACTCGTAAAGATGGAAGACCAATTGACTAGGACTTTACACATACAATTATAAGTTTACGGTGTGTAACTTTATTTTTTTTTTATGAGAACTGAAAGTAATAAGACATTACTTTTTATACTAGGTTTAGGAACTCATCCAAAAGAAGATAAACGAGTTACAAAGTTCTCTCCAAGAGTCAAATGCAAATGTTCCTGAGATGGAGGATGATGCATATGCTCAAGTGATGGGACCAGAAAGGCATGGTCGGGTACGTGGATTAAGATTAGGTCTCACTCCTAGCATGTACAAGGCATCTACATTATCGTCTCACCACTTAGGCGACCTTTTAAGGGTGAATAATGATGCTAATGAAAGAATACAAGAACTAGAAAAGCAACTGAAAACACTGCAAGAAGCTTATGCTAATGATATGAACTCGATGCAATCTAAGTTGTCCAGGATTTGTGAATTGTTAGGTATACCACCAGATGAAAATGACAAGCAACCTGGTGGAGAGGTAATGTATATAGAATATGTTCATATAATAATTTTTTTTCAAATAAAGTAATTAATTCCAAGCTACTATATACGGTTTGTTCATTTTTGTGTCATAGGTATCCCATTCAATAAGTAGCCATTACTCATCAGATGAAAACTAGTAAGTTTGTATTTGCAGCCATATGAGATTATGTTAAATGTTTTCCATCTAAAAAAAATGTGTATTCATGAAATCTAGTCAATTGGAGAATTGGTTTGTATGTGGTTATGAAGTGTTGAAAGTTTTGTGAGACAAAACATGATGTTGTTAAGTTGATTTATACATCGACAATAAATGATTGTGGTTTATGATTGCATAATGATAGATGTATGCTATGTAGAGGTTGGAAACTATATTTGACATATTGAATTATTAATGAAAAAATGAATGATTA
Source organism: Anacardium occidentale (assembly GCA_026122585.1). Classification (NCBI taxonomy): domain Eukaryota; kingdom Viridiplantae; phylum Streptophyta; class Magnoliopsida; order Sapindales; family Anacardiaceae; genus Anacardium; species Anacardium occidentale. The sequence goes on from JAJEJH010000296.1 coordinate 373,854, forward strand.
CTTTAGGGGTGTGCATTGAGTTTATTTGTTGTTCCGAATGGTTGGCGTTTTAAGCTTTGAGCAATTATTAGAGTATTACCATTTTTATGCATGTTATTCAAATAGTTCACAATCATAAAATTCTCGTTTACCTTCATACTACAATCGTCACAAAAAACCAATAAAAACCACCCCAAAAACACAGGAAAAAAATTTACGGCGGGAAAAATAAAAATACCGTTGAAACTCTTAAAAAACTCCACTAAAAAATGGAAAAAATGCCGCTAAAACTTAAAAAAATGCCGCTACTACTTATCAAATCTGTTGAAACCTTGCACAGGAAAATATTATGAGAAAATGATATGGCAGCTAAGGGGTTTTACCAACATTTATAAAATGCTGGTATAATCCCAAAATAAACGCTGCTGAATGTTAGGTTTTTAGTAGCATTTATTTTGGGGTTATATCGACGTTTTATAAAATACCGATATAACCTTTACAAACGCACACTTTACTGATGTTTGGGTGAATATCGGTAATTTTTTTTGCAGTGTTTTAAAACACCGTTAAAAACTCAAATAAATGCAGGTAAAGCCCCTTCCTGTAGTAGTATATCTAAACTTGTCATTTATTACCTTGTAAAAAGTCATAAGATGTTGTCCCTTAAACCTTTCAAAGTTATGAATTTTATATATTTGGAATATTATTCTTAGACCCATTGTAACACTACTATATATTATTTTTTTTCCACTTATTAATATATAATAGTATCCCAACATACTTTCTTAAATATACATATTTTGAGGAAGCTTTAAACATAACACATAATATATTGAAAAAACATTATATATTATTAATTAATGATAGTAACTCAAAATGCTCATAAAGTATACTATACAAAATATACATATAAATTGTATATGTCATATGAACAAAATATGATACTATTTAACATTTATACGGTTGAAAACCCAATCAAAAAATATCTCATTCACAGACATCTTATATCCTATCTCAGCAGCACAAACATAATTTGCAAGGAAAGAAAATTAGGGAATGAGTAACAAGTCAATCAGTAAGCATTTTTTAACCTTACAGACATACATTTTCTTATCTTTTAGCATTAGTTTTTTATCAAATTATTTATCTTATTTCTTGTCTTGTAATATTGACTTCTCTAATACTTATCATATTATCTTTTTTTTTTTTTTTTTATCATGTCATGTCATGTATATCATAATATAAAATATGTTGAAGTCCATGACTTAGCCCAAGGGCTTGCTTTCTTAGAACATTTTTTGAAAGTTTCATATTCAATATGAAGATCGCATTATAAAGCATAACGTAGTCAATCCCAAGATCTCATCATAAAACTTTTCTTAAAATCTCCCTTTTACATAAATCATACATAAAGATCATTTCTTAAAACACTTATGCTGATCAGACTGATGAGTACATGGATTCAACACCTAGGTTATATGAGTTCAACTAATACATGATGAACACACTCTCTAATGAGTTTAGTTTGTGATCATGTCTTCTCTAGTAGATGCTAGTTTCCTTCTCTAACAGGTTTGTGAACTTACAGGTGTCCCTTTGTATTCACTCTTAAAAGATATCTCGAACATCAAGCTTTATACTTAAAAAATCATGCATGTAAATCTTTTGATCCTTTCAAAACTTTATTTTGACATTTCATGTCATATCATATGATGTTTATTATGCATGAAAACTCATTATTGTTTTCCTTCTTATTAAGTTTATAATTTATTCACTCTTAATTCAAAATAAATCTTTTCATAATTTTCTTAATTAGAAACTCACTTAGGTTCCTAATAAAATTAATTAGTTGCTAATAAATAACTCTATAATTTACAGACTACATGGTCATGCACCTACGATTGCATGGTTGTGCACTACACACGATCATGACCCAAGATCATATAATTCTATAAAACTAACACAGGTGCATGACCGTGACTCAGCATTGCGTGGTTATGTCACCAACAAAGCAATATCAACACTGTACCAATCGTGCATGTGTAACATACATGACCATGACATTGTAGAATATGATCACACAGTCATGCACCTAGTCGAATGCACGATCTTGCATTATGTTTTGCTTCTATAAAATATTGGCCAATAGTCATAGGTTTACACATAACTCCATACAAACCACAATTAAATTTATTTAATCAGTAGTATATGATCAATATAACCTCTATAAACATAGTATCTTCATCCATTAACATCAATTTAATCATCAAACTCATTAAAACCCTTAAATCATCAACTTAAAACATATACATCCTAAACATGTTTCTAATCAACATAACGTCATTAAGTCTTTGATTACCACATGAACTCATCATATTCCCATGTTATTGAATCATAAAAAAACATGCTTAAACATCATCACATCATAAGAATAAAGATTCACATGCTTACGAAAAACAGGAAAAAAAAGGGTAAGAAACACTTATCTCAAGGGATGTTTTACCGCTTTCTAAATTATACTCACACACTAACTCAAGCACTAACTCTTGGATTCTCTCTCTCAACTCTCTGGTGATGGTTCTTTGAATAAACACAAAATTTAAGGTGAAAAATATTTGGAAAAATAGCTAAAAGGATGTTTTATATAGTCGTGTCAAAACTGTTGTGCACACAATTATATGTTTTAGGGATGCATGGTCATGCATGATAAAAATTCCAAAATTTCACACCTTTTTGTGTTGTACATGTGATAGCCTCCCAACGTGACATATGTATGTGCCACATAAAATTTCTAGATGTCTATTTTGCTCTTGAACGCTCTCGACTTAATTTTTCATCATAAAAACTCACTTTTCTCATTGATATAAACCTAAAATGACTGTTCTAACCTCAAGTTGTTATACCCATAAAACTATAATCCCGACTAGTCAAGGTGTAAACCTATTAATGAATAAGATCTCATACGTTATTCTAATCAAATATCATATTTTAAAAATCAAAGATACACTATCCACTTAAGATTAAGGTATGTATGTCAAAGTAGCTAGGGTGTGAAGTTTATATTTCTATTATGATAGTTACACAAAATCATAAATTTCACATGGTTTAGTTTAATGCATCCTATATGCATAAGTATCTTTACCCTAAAATCCTTATTTTAGTGATTCAAGACTCATCACGTCCATTAGGTCAAATAACACAACAACTTTACTAAAACAAAGCGTCCAACTCCTATATCATGGTTGTGAACATAATTTTGAGCTACAATAAAATCTTGTATCTCTCACATATGACTAATTCATAGAAAAATGAATATCACTTATTTACAATAGCTTCAAAATCCTAATCATTAATATAAATACATATTGTAAAGAAGATTACCATTGTAATAGAACATTGTTAATTATTTATTTAACAAGTGTTTATGTTATTTTAGAACTTTATTGTACTTTTATGGTATAATCCTAATAGGGAGATGATAGGCTCAGGAAGTGGCATGCATTAGGGAGGATCTGGGATCCTTATCTTTACAGTCATCAATAGGGTCTAATAATAGCTAGAAAGGACACATAAGTTCCCATTGTTGCCTCTTTTGAGGGGATAGGTTCCCTGGACAATAAAGGTGTTGTTGGAGCAACATGGCATCTTTGTTAGGTTTCATATAAGATATTGCCCACAGTTGGTTTTGGTTGGGTAGCTGCATTGGAAATTGGTTATTATGTTTCAACCATTGTGATTAACTAACTATACATGGCAAAACTTGATGATCTCAAAATGGCATTGGATTTTTCGGATATCTAGTCATCTATAACTCTTCTAAGCCATCCTTTATGAACCATAAAGGAAGATTGGTATGCCAAAAATTAACAACAAATAAATGTTTCAATTTGCGAAGTATGGTTGGGGCCCTACTTCTTGCATCAAATTATTAATAAGATTTTTCATCATTAACTAATGTATGTAATTCTGAGTCTTGCACAAAATAGACTACAATAGCTATAGTAAGAACTAGATAATTAATTTTGATATCCACTATGAATTAAGATAAAACATTTGTAAAGGAAAAAATAAAATTCAACAGATTTTTAACATTGTTTGACTCAATGACTGGAAACTTATGTCCATGGTATGTTATTAATTTTCGTTGATACCTTAAAACATATGCTAAGAAAGATGTAACTTCGAACAAGGATACTTATGATAACTAGATTTTTAGGAAGACTTTCCGCTCGATTTGAGAACAATTGTTGGGAATAATAATTCTCTTCTTGTGTGAATGTGCCTAAAATATTGTATTTGTGCATCTCGTGTTTGTATGTGTCCTTCATATTTATAGGATAAAGTGAAGAAGTTACATTCAAATTATCAAATCTTGGCATTCCTAATTCAAATATTATTCTCAAGATCTATTACTAAACTAAGTCAATTGAAACAGAATAATCATGCGAACAACATAACCTTGATTTGGCTGCAAAAGATAGTTTTTCCTTACAGGAATAGAAAAGAGTAGAATAATTACCTTGTTGATATTTGACGATATATACTATCTTATAGTGTTCTTCCCATTGTTTCAAAGTAGAAAATTTTCCTGTATTTTAAGATGAATGATGGATAAAAGATGTATTTAATGATTGTATCTATGGCCTCACAAAACACTAGAAATCGTATGTAATGATTCGGATAAGAAGGAGCTTCTTATGACATACATTTTTCAGTATTTGTGGAAAAGGTGACACCATTCACATAACATCGTCTAACAAATTTTAAATTTAAAAAGAAACTAACAATGTCCTATATTTAAATATAAAAGAACATCGCAGTCTTTGTCTCAGGTCCAGGGAAATGCATATGCAAACTAAGATAAGATTAAATATAATCAAAAGCAGTAAAGAAAGTATGGTGTCTAAGCAAGAATTTAACAATATGAGTGGCTATAATCCTTAGTCATCTTGACATTTTTTTTGTCGCGAATCAATTGTCATCCTGTTTTCACTATGGTCCAATTTACCCTTAATGCAAGAGTGTGACAACTTAATTCTTACTTTATTTTTTGCCCGTTAAGAACTACATGCTATACACCAAGTCTTGTTGGTGTTACTTAAACTATTATTTTAATTGCTTTGGTAGAATATTCTTTGGTCAATGAACCAAATTGCCGACACTCATCAGAAGCTTTAAAGATTTCAATGGATGAATCCAATTCAAAAAGGGGATTAATTACCTTGAACAACTTCAGTATGATGAATATTACTTAGAAAATAATAACATGTAATAAATTATATGTATCTATAACAAGTATCAATTAAGATATTTATAATGATATATTACCATATAAATGAATAATATTCATTCATATGACGACGCATAATTATTGATATTTAAATTGATACTCATTATAAATACATATAGTATTACTTAATAAATATTAGACTATAATTAATTTTTTAATATATCATCTATACATGCATGCTTGTCTGGTAAGATATCTTGAAATTGAGTAAAACAGATATTGAAATCAAAACTTTGCACAAATAAAATTGGTTAAAAACTTGTAAAAATATTTATTAAAAAAAAAAAAAAAAAAAAGGAAGAAGAAAAGTGATGGATGTTTTAGCTTCTAAATCAAAGAACAATTTATTCTTAAGTTAATTTTTTCTCTGTGATTTAAATAACTTAATTTTTTTACTTATTTATAAATATTAATCAATCTCTGTGAATTAAATAACTTAAATGTTTTACTTAATTTATCGACATTATTTATAAATATTAATCAATTTTAAACCAATGATTTTAAACTGGAATTCAAACATAATTATTTTCCATATAAATTCTGTAACTCTCAATATCAGTAGACTGATATTAACTAATAACTCACCAATTAATAGAGAAAAATTAAAATAAATTTTTATATATTATTGAGGAAATTAATTCTATCAAAACTGGCTCATTGTTTTGTCAACTGATGTGTAATTAAGTTTTATCCTTTTCCTTCATTGGGAGGCCATTAAATATCAACAGATTCTTATCCAGAATGAACAGTAGGTTTAAAAAATGTAGAGCTTCTTCATTCTTCCATTTTCTGATCAACAAAGCCGGCTGCTGACCAATACTGTGATTAAAATTTTCGTTTACTTATTAATTATGAGTCGGTTCAGGATTACCACACATTAATCTCGAACACAAGTGGGATACAAAACGTGCGTTGGTGAGCAAAAAAGAGAAACCGAAACGTAAAAAAACAAAAAATCTTATGAAGTTACAATTAATAGCTCACATAAATAGGGGAATGAAAAAGAAAAAAACCCTAAAAGTGTACATGAAAAATTCTTTGCTGGAGAGTTTTGTTGATAATTATCTTTTTGTCTTTAATTATTAAAAGATTATCTTAATAATATTAATTTTATTCATATTTTATAAAATTAGTTTAATAAATTATAGGTATTTAAATAAAATAATATGGGGATGCGTTTGGCTGTGAACAATAAAAAAATTACTTTAATAATCTATATTTTACTATTTATTATATTTTATTTGATTTATTGGATGATTAAAGATTAGCATAATATTTTATTATCTACACAATATACGAGATAATCTGACTATCTCATTTTCTTGAGATATTAAAAGATTATTTTGATAATCTTAATTTTATTCTTATTTAATAAATTTAGTTTAATATGTTAAAAATATTTCTGAAAAATAATATCACAATATTTTTTTATTATTATTAATAAACAGAATAATTATTTATACATATCAATTTGTTAAAAAATACTATTATTTTACACCCATTCATCTTTCTGCTATTTTGGAGTATTTTTTTAAATTTTAATAATAAAAGGTTCTCCAAACTAAATACACTTTTAATATTAATTTATTATTACTAAGCAAATATAATAATATATATATATATATATATATATATATATATATTAATTTATCTAAATATATCATTATTTTATACTTATTAATCTTTAAACTAATCTATCTTTATGGTAATTTAGATTCTCCAAACCAAATGCACCCTAAGAGTATATAACTATTCATATTTTAGTTTCGTGTATGAACAGTAAAAACAAAGAAAAGACCATGAAATACCTATAAGAAATAGTTAGGAGAATTTAAGCTTCTAACTCTCAAATTTGGGGATTTAAAACATGAAACTATTTGTGACATGTAATATTATATATAGTTTAATGAAAATTAATTTGGGTATTAATAATATTTTATTATGATATAATGGAATGTTATTATGTTTTTAATTTAAAATTAAGATATTATATGGTTGACTTATTATTAATATTCAAATTCATTACAAAAGAGGTTTATTGTTGAGGGAGATCTTTGCTTCTTTTAATTTTGACTCAGGTGGAATTTCTTAAGCCTCAAGATAAACTTTAACAACACCCATAAAATATCCTTAAATACTTTGAATTGCCAAAAGTTGTGAAAATAAATATGTTTTTTTTTTGTTGTATTGATTTTCTACCTTTTATGATTACAAGTGGTGAGACTTACACATGAAGAATGTAACCTAAATGAGGAAAATAATAATTACAATTTAATTACAATATCTGAATTAAAAGAGCTAATTAAATGTGATTTGTACAAAGTAAGGTAATTGTAGAATTGTTTCCTTTATAGTTGCAAACATTCCTTATGGAAAAGGTATTCCAATACTCCCTCTCAAGCTTATGATTTGTATATGTCATAAACCCCAAGCTTACTAAGAAGATAAGAATGTTGTCTAGGCTTAGTGAAGATGTTTATCGATTATTCTATGGTTCGTATTTTCCTCCTCTTAATGATTGTTTCCTTTATTTTGTCTCTAACAAAGTGACAATTAATTTCTATGTGATTGGTTTTTTCATGAGAAGTTGGATTAGTTGAGATATTATTTGTTGTCTTGTTGTCACAAAACTATTTTATGGGCCTATTGATCTTAAGGTCTGAATCTTTTAGTAGACCATGAATACAGACTATCTTGCATGTGATTTTTGCCACTACTTTATACTTTGCTGTTGCTAATGATAGAGACAAAGTTATCTATTTTTTAGTCTTTCATGAGATGAGAGAATTATCTAATTTTATACATAATCCTATTAGTGACTTCCTTATCATTGGGCATACTCCTCAATCAGAATCACAATATATAATTATTGTTAGTTTTCCATCATGAGGGAGAAGGATTCCAAGATGTGGATCCTTTCAAGTATTTGATAACCCTTATAACTGCTTTTATATGAGATTGCTTGGGTACATGCATAAATTGACTAACTACCTAGACAACATAACTTGTGTTAGGATGTGTCACAGTTAGATAAATGAGTTGTCCTACAAGTCATTGATATTTAGTGTGATCTTGTAAAAATGGATCTTTGACTAGTTGTTGAAGGCTACTATCATACTTCTAACTCGTGAGTTTCATATTTTGTTCAATAGATATTATACTAGGTTCGCATGTAGATAGTCTAGCATGAAAGACTAGTTCAAGAGTATATTCTTTGACTAAGAGAAATTCCTACCTCGGACCTTATAATATCAATTCCAAGGAAATACTTGGGAGATCCTAGGTCTTTAATTTGAAATGCTTTATTGAGCTATTGCTTAAAGGAACCTATGGTAATCTTGTTATTTCTAGTGATTAAGATATCATCCACATACACAATGAGTCCAATAAATGAACTTTTATGTTTCCATATGAATAAAGCATAGTCATGTTTGAATTGTTGGAACTTAAAGGCTATCATGGCTTCCATGATCTTCATATTCCACTATTGTAAGGCTTGTTTCAACCATACAGTGATTTTGATAGATGACATACTAAATTCTCCTTTTGTCTATAGATACCCAGTAAACCATATAGATTTCCTCATCAAATTACTTATAAAGAAAGGCATTATAGACATCCATTTGATGGAGAGGCCAATCACGTAGTGCCATGACAAAAAAAAATATACAGATTGTTACATGCTTGGTAAAAGGAGAAAATGTGTCCTAAAAGTCAATACCTTCTTTTTAGGTGAACATTTTACAACTAATCCTACCTTATATTGCTTTATGGAACCATCTGCCTAATATTTAATCTTTTGAATCCATTTGCATCCTATAGGGCATCTGTCAAACAACTTGGGAATAAGATCTCAAGTATGTTTGAGGTTGAGCGCATGTATTTTGTCAGCCATTGCTTGATGTTAATGTTTATATTACACAACTTCAAAGTAGAACTCTAACTCATGACTAATGGAAATTTGGATAAGGTAGACTCTATAAAAGCCTAGAAGTTTTTCTTAACTGACATAGTTGTTAATAGAATATGGCATGACATTTAAGCTAGAAGTATTGGCATAAGAAGCATAGTTTGTTTGCCATATAAGAGGTATAGTCACCTTGAAAGAGTGATGTAATAAAACTAGTAAAGGATCATGAGGTGGAGATTGTGTTTAAAGGTCAAAAGACTTTAGTCTAATCGAAGGCTATTCAATAGACTCATCATTCAAATATTTATCATGATCTATATCTAAAATAGGATTAGTACTGGAAGAATGCATATACCTCTCATCAAATGGAACTATTGGTATGAAAGGATCTAAAACAATTATTTCACGCATGCCTATAGAAGGGAAAATATTGTCATGGAAGGTAACATCTTGACTAATATATACAATTCTGACTTTTACATTGTATAATCTATACTGTTTCTGTGATATTAGGTACCCTCTAAAAATATAATGGGTGGCCTTAGCCACTATTTTGTCTAGTAAAGGTAAGATTATAGAGTAGCATAAATACCCAAATATTTGTAAATGTCCTATGCTTAGGATTTTGCCAATCAAAAGTTCATAGAGTGTCTTGCCACTCAAAACTTTTATTGGCATCTGATTGATTAAGTAAGCTATCATAACCACACATCTCTCCAAAAGTGTAAAGAAATGTTAGCTTGTTGTTTGAGGGCACAAGTAACTTCAAAGAGGTAGTGATGTTTATGTTTAATTGTGCCATTTTATTAAGAGGAATAAGTACATGAACACTTGTGCAGAATGCCAAGAGAACAAAATAAGCCAGATGTTTCATGGTTGAGGAAGTCTTTAACATTATTTATATAGACTTTTTGGATTTTGGTTCGGAATTATATATGGATAATTGAAAAAATGAACTCCGTTAGCATGTTTTTGAGCTTTGGAATTTAAAAGGAAAAGCCAAGTGGCTCAAGAAAAATCATCAACAATTGTGAGGAAATAGTGTGATTCATTATGGTTAGAGGTATTGTAGGGTCTTCAAATGTCCATGTGTACCAATTGGAAAGGTTTGGTAGTATGAGAGGTACTAGTTAGAAAATTAGGTCAGCATGCTTTGCTAAAGGACAAATTTGACACTTAGGATTAAGAATAGTTGCATTATGGCCCAAGCGTTGGTGTAAAATAAATGAATTTTTATTAATGGCTTGCATTACAAATTTAATTTTTGGTAATATAGTCTTTATTTAAAATTAAATGTTAGGGAATGGAAGTCTAAAAGTATAACCTATGATAAAGTCTACCCAAGCTCATTAGTCTAGCAATTGAATGATCTTGAAAGGTATACAAAGAAGGAAGGAATTTTAGGATACAATTGTTATCTGTACAAGCTTAACAAACAAAAATAAGGTTAAGGTGAAACATAAGGACACAAAGAACATTTTTTAAGGATTAGGGATCCTAGGTGAATAGTTCCAATGTGGGTAGCTTGGACATTATTCCCATTAAACATTTTCACAAGTTCAGGATGTGATATGGTTTTATGTTTATGGAAAAAATTTGGGGTGCAAACAATGTGGTCACTAGCTCTTGAATCTATAATCCAAACATTAAAAAAAAAAAAAATGAGGCATTAAGACAATAAGACATATTGACATAAGTAGCTAATATGTCACCAAGCCTTAAGAGCTGGTTTAGGAGTTGTAACAATTACTGGCATTGATCTGGCATGAACATTGTTGATGTTGCATTACTTGTGACAGATGCCACGTTATTAACTGAGTGCGTGCCATTTTTGGTTTTAATAGTCTTTAGACAACCATGCGATTTATTCTTAGTGTGATTACGTCTCTTTCAATACTCACATAAAAGTTTTCCTTTAGGCTTCTTATTACTTGGGGTAGAATTGAAATCATTAAATAAGTTGGGGGGTTGTTGAAACATTTGAGAAACCCTAGGGATTAAATCACTTGACCCTAAAAATTTTCTTTACTTTAGTCATTTGATTTACCTAACACATCTAAGTCATTCAAATTGGTTTTAAAGCTTTAAAACCCTGAAGTCTATTCTTTTCTTCCTTCTATTATTGATAACCCCTTATCTCTACTCCCTTAACTTCTTACTCTAGCCACTATAAGTGCACTTAAACCTCTGTTATCATTGAAAATGACCAACCTTTATGACTTATCCTGAATGATAAGTTGGTAAACCTATCGAAGTGATAACAATGTTCCAATGGCTAGAATATGAGTTTGAAATAGTATGAATCCTTAATTTAATCCTAACAAGAGCTAGGTAAGTCTTACTCTATCTTTTAGTTTCTGGGTTTGTCAAAAGTGGTCAATGTTCAATTATCAAATCTTCGATCACATCTAGTTCATTCCATATGGTAAAAATTTGATTAAAATATGAGGTTATAAACTAGTTTCCTTGCCAAATTTTGATAAGGGCTTGTTCGAGTGAAAAGATTTTTGCCAAGTATAATTCCCCATACATCTTTTCAATCATCTCTTACAGTTTCTTTGTTATCTTTATAAGTGGTAACACATCCAAAATTGATAAGTTTCATGCATATATAAGAATTTGTGATAATTTATAGAGTTTATGAGGGTGAAAAGGCCATTTTGCCCTTAATATGTGCATATTTTGGGAGCATAGGTTTTTATCTTTGATTTTGCAAGAAATGACTGACCAATGACTCGAGTGGACATCCAAGGTAAAACCATAAGGATTGAGCAAAGAAAATTGCAAAAGTTTAGGTTTCTAACTTTTGGTTCTTGTTCTAGATATTTAATAAAATTAAAGTTCAAGAACATAAAAGTATTCCTCAGTAAAATTATAGTGGACATCTCAAGCTTTTTATAAAGCTTTATAGGGACAAATTGGAGTTTGTTTGGGTCATTAATTGTTGCTACAAAGTTAGGTCTTCTCGATGAACTTCTTTGTATAACCATTAAGGACTAAAATTGAAATAATCTGAGATTCCAAGATCCAAATTGGGTTATTTAAAAACCAAATTAAACTAAACATCTAGGGCTACAACTATCATGAAAACAGAAATTCTAAGAACTTAGTATCGTGGCATAAAAAGTTGTGTCACAACAAGATGAGAAGCAAGCTATCTATGCTGAGGCATGGAAACAAGATAAAATTTAGTGCCATAGCATAAGATTCTACAAAGTTTAATCAAGAGATTGAGATCAAGATCAAGCAAGAATTACAACAATTCAAGATTGTTCTTTAGAAGGGCATTGTTAATTTCACTCTAAATATATGTATTTCTTAAATTTGTTTGTTTATTCTTTTTGTTCTACCATAAGCTAAATTGTTGTTCACTAGGGCAAGGATGTAATCTATTTTGTGATACACAGTCATTGATTTAATTAAAGTTTTATGTTTTTATTCATTTATTTTATTTAATTATCAATTATGCATATTACTATTGTTTGGATGTTTCATGACCATTCAAACTTATTAGGATTTTATAACAACAATTGCGAGGTGAGTTATAAATATGATCTATTAATAATTACCATGAGTTTAGCGACAAAATTAGTGATAGCTATACAACTATGGGGTTGTAATTGTTTGCAGATTAGACAACACCTAGAAATAGAAAAAAGTATGATTTGTGGGCTCGTTGAGAATTCTTAAACTTTATGCATCCTTTGTTATTGATAGATACTCTTAGGTAAGGTAGTTAGTAACAAGAATAGGTTAATATCAGGCAAGAGCTTTTATTAATAGGTTGGTAAATTTGACCATTAATTGATAAAAATAAACTAGATATAGAAAGGTTAATGACTGAGTAAGCAATTTGCTAAAACCTTAGCCCTAGTGTCCTTTATCTAATTAGTTACTTGAGATTTCTTGTTGCCTGTTTTTATTTGCTTTAGTTAATTAATTTAGTTGTTAGTTAATATTTAGTTAAGAGTCATTAGATTTTTACTATTCAAATAACATTAGAATTAGGAGGTAAAGGTTTTAACACAAGCCTCGTAGGATCGATATTCAAACTCAACCATATTATACTTAAAATGAACTAGTACACTTGCTCGTAAATTAAGGTTAGGTTCCAAAATTACTCAACAGAAATTTGCTCTAATAGACTATTCCCAAACCATGCCCTTACAAGGGTATTAGGCCTCTTCAACTAGTGTCGTCAATGAAACCTAATTTGTCATTCGCTATTAGGGCTCTTTGAAAATCTATTGCCCATTAGGCATAGTTCTTGGGTCCGGTGAGAGCTTGTTTAATTAGTACTAATTTGGGTCCATCAGAAGGTGGTGCTTACAAGACATCTCCTGGTCCGGGTTTATTTCTTTGGTGAAAAATTTATTGGAATGGTGGTGTTGTGTCCTAATTTGATTGTGTACCAAGGTTTGGGTCAGAACCTTGGTTAATTTCAGAGCTTTTAGTGAATGTGCCCTCGTCTCCAAGTTGCATACTTTGCTTTTGTTGATCACAAGCCATCCTTGAGCAAACTCTGTTGAATCAGGTAAAGAAAAAAAAAGTTTTCTACCTTGGAAAGAATCCTGATGCCATTTTTCCTCTTGCAAAATTGCAGAAAAGAGCAGAGAAGGATGAATATATGACAAAAGCAAAAATCAAGAGCTGGATTTGAATTGACCTTCCTTTGATACCGTGCCAAAAGCTGTGAAAATAAATGTTTTTTGTATTGACTTTCTATCTCTTACAATTACAATTGGTGAAATTTATACGTGAAGAATGTATTCTAAATGATAAAAAAAAAAAATAATTACAATATCTAAATTAAATGAACTAATTAAACGTAATATGTATAAACAAGGTAATTGAATAATTGTTTACTTTATAGTTGCAAGGTAATTGTATAATTGTTTCCTCTATAGTTGCAAACTTTTCTAGCAAGTACCATTTCACAAAGAAAATCTGTGTCTTCTCATCCAACAAAGATATCCTGTTAATCAATAATAAAATAAATATTATACTTTTTCAATTTCGCCGAACTTTTTCTCCTTATAAATAGAAGCCAACCTGCACATTCTTACTTGCATTCATTCTTTTCATCTTCTCCATTTCTCTCCAGTGTCAACTTAAGCATTCTAAGTACTTCATTCAAAGTTGATTCCTCCTCGGTTTTGTAGTTATGGAAATTCGTTCAACAACTGAAGAGAAATCGGGATTTTCAGCTCGCGCATGGAGCCGGCTTAAGACCTTAACTTGTAGCTTAAGTGCTAAAGTTATTGACCTTGCAAAGAGCATTGAAGAACTTGGAAAAAATGACCCAAGACGAATCATGCACTCTTTCAAAGTGGGGCTTGTCCTCTCAATAGTCTCTTTATTATACTATGCTAGGCCTTTGTATAACAGCTTCGGAGAAGCCGGCATGTGGGCAATTCTCACTGTGGTCGTAGTGTTCGAATACACCGTTGGTAAGGGCAACAATTAATTAAAGCTCTAAAAGTTAAGTTATCGATTTAATAATGTTATCAGATTAACGTTAATAATTTTCGCAGGTGGAACCCTAAGCAAAAGTCTCAGCAGAGGCTTTGCAACATTATCAGCTGCAGCTCTCGGGTTCGGAGCACACCACTTGGCAAGCCTCTCCGGCAAGAAAGGCGAACCAGTTGTTCTCGGAATCTTCGTCTTCTTAATTGGTATATTTATACATACAGTTATTCTATGACACAACTTCGCCAGAATGCTCATGAAGCATTAATATTTTTATTTCATAGATTTGGTTTGGTTTATGTTCGTGTAGCTGCTGCATCTACGTTTACTCGATTCTTTCCTAGGATAAAGGCGAGATATGATTACGGAGTATTGATATTTATACTAACATTCACCTTAGTAGCTGTTTCTGGGTATCGAGTTGATGAACTTCTGGTGTTGGCCCATCAAAGATCAACAACAATTTTAGTTGGAGGAGCAACTTGTATTATAGTATCCATTTTTGTGTCTCCAGTTTGGGCTGGTGACGATCTTCACAAACTTCTTGTTTCCAATTTAGAAATGCTTGGAAGCTACCTTGAAGGTACTAATAACATTAATATGAGTATTTCAATTTATTTTTAGTTTTTTTTTAATTTTATTTTAAGTACTTGATTAATTTAATACAGGATTTGGAGGGGAATATTACCAAAATTTAAAGAGTTCTGAAGAAGTTTTAGTTAAGAAAGATAAGTCATTTCTTCAAGGGTACAAAAGCGTTCTCACTTCAAAAAATACTGAAGATTCTTTGGTGAGTACTGATAATTTATATATACAAAATGATGTCACAGTTAACTATTTTTAAAACTTTGTGTTAATTTGAATTTCTAATTAATTATTACTAATTAATATGACTATAAATTAATTTGCAGGCGAATTTAGCAAGATGGGAACCTGGACATGGGCGTTTCAGGTTTCGTCATCCATGGAAACAATACTTAAAGACCGGAGATCTTGCTCGGCGATGTGCTTACCAGATTGAAGCTCTTGATGGTCTCATCATCAACTCCGATTTGCAAGTACTGTATCTTACTTCCTGTCTTTCTTATTTTGTAAAGTTAACGACTAATCACCAAGTGTACCGTGAAAATTTTAAAACTTGGGTACTAACAAAAACTATTTTGTGGCCAAAGAATTAACTCCACCCAAGGTTTCTTAAATGACAGTGCCACCCTTCATCTTTTAAAAAACTAATTACACATCCTTGACCAAGATTAATTATAAAATTTAATGATCAATTATTAAATGTTAATTATCATAGAAGCATTTTCATATATATAATAAAAAGAATTAAAAATAATAAAAATAATTAAAAATAATAAAAATGAATTTTATAAAAATATTAGAATATACTAAAATAATAAAATAAATTTTAGATTTGATAAAATATATTAAAATATGTAAAAAATTTTAAATTATATAAATTTTGGAAAAATAGACCACCATCATCGACAGTATTGCCGACAACAACTGTCTTGTTTGACATAAACAGTCAGATCTGACCACTTTTATTTTGATAGAAGCGACTAGATCTAATTATTTATGCTATTATTGATGGCCGAAAATAGCTGACCTTATATTCAACGATTTTTTTTATCATCATTGATGGTGAAGACAATTAGATATAACTGTTAACTGAACCAAGTAACCTTTTTTGACCATTTGGTTTGGTTCTATATGTTCAAATCTTTTTTAATATTTTTATTAAATTTTAATTACTTGAAATCAAACAATTTTGTTAGCAATACATCCTCCATACCAAAATAAAAAACCATACACATTAAGTAATACAATTACCTCCTAATAACATGGATGCACATAATTAATTAGCTTTTAACGTGTTGCTGCAGATTCCACCAGAATTCCAAGGTGAAATTCAACAATCATGCACAAACATGAGTGCAGAATCCGGCAAAGCCCTGACAGCATTAGCTTCATCAATCAAAGCCATGGCCAATCCATCGGACGCAAACCCTTTTGTCGAAGCCTCAAAAAATGCTGTAAAAGATTTGAAAGTAACCCTCAAAGCTGCAAAATTAAGCACAAACAATATCGTAGAACTCCAAGAGATCATTGCAGCTGCAACAGTTGCTACAATACTCATCGAAATCGTTAAAACCGTTGAAAATATTTTCGATTCAGTAAATGAACTTGGAAAATTGGCTCATTTCAAGACTGTGGAAGCAACAGGTTCTCCTGAGCTGAAGGTGGAGCCTCGTAAATTGCTCCACAGAGGGACTGTAGAGCCTGTTTTAGATGGAAAAATGAGTAATCATGATGTTATCGACATCGATAAGGCGTTGGATTCTCGGGAAAATTCTAAAGAAAATGACGGGAATATTTCTAGGTAAATTATAAAGAATAGAAAAAGAGTTCGAATTTTGCAAATATATCTTGCTAGTAAAATGAATTATGAGGTCTAGGGTGAGTTTGAAAGGATATAATATTATTAACAAAACCTCCCTTTTGGTGTTTAATTTTATTCTATTATGTGTCTTTCATTTATACCATTATGTGTCAATGAAAGAGTAATATTATTAACACAAATATTTCTTGCTAATTTCTTTATATACACTTACATGATTATATATATTTGGATATTTTCAAGATAAAAGAAAAAATAAACAATTACATAATCTAGTTACTTACTTTTACATTAATTAATATGAATAATTTTTTGTATAGATAAATTAGAAAGAAGTAATTCTACATATAATTGTATTTTTAATGAAATTGTCTTAAGTAGATTAATTTCCATTGCTTTTTCATTTGAACTTCATTTTCAGTTATGTTAAAACAAAAGAACCCACAGAGGAGTTGGAACAACGTTTATGTCAACTATACATTTTGATTTTTCTGGAAGGTCTTGAAGGAATAATATATTTGCCTCTTAATGAGTCATTGACTATTATAAATTCAGAGTTGAACTTTGACCTGTTTCCCACTTAAACTTTCCATGCAAGTTATCGTTTATTCATTGCATGTGGATTTACACCCAACAATTTAAAATCTAGTGGTGGATTCGTAGAGGGGCATTATAAGATTCACTTCAATTCCTATATAAAAATCAATGACATGCATGTGTTTTTTTTTTTTCATAAACAGTGGTAAATATGTGTCCTCATTTTGATTCACATTAATATAAAACCCTACTTATAAAATGGAAAGAAAAAAAAAAATTTAACGCATCAATTGATTCAAATCAATAGAAAAGATAGATAATAATAATATATACGCATTAATTTGTTATGAGACCTAAGGATGCAAATACTCCTGGGGTTCAAGTGCTCTTGAATAATCGTGGTTCTATTAGACAAGGATAGATGAGTTCATTTCAGAAATTGATTAAGTTTGGGTGGCAAAGGCTTCCTGAAAGATTTAATTTATATAAATTAAACAAAATCAATTATTTTACATAATCATTGAATTAATTATAAAATATTTAATTAAAAACTTTACAATTATAAAAATATCTGAAAAATCGTGTTTCTTTTATCTGGAAAATTGTTGAAATCAACTAAAATGAAATGATTAATCTATATAATAGTTTTTAATGAATAAAATTATATTATACAAGTTTCAGAAATAATATTTAACCAATATTTAATAGGTTATTAGATCCGATTCAATAAATACTAAAACATTATATTGGGTCTATCTTTATTGAATAATTAAACTTATTTATAAATTAATATTAAACTTTTCAATTAGTTTGATTTTATTAAATCAAAATTATAAATAATATATCTAACTCTTACCACTTGGGAATAAACCCATTTCTGCTTGAGGTGGGCACGCGAATGGTCCTACCATTGCACTGGTTAATGACATATAAAATTCTTCTTATACTTGATAGTATACATTAATAAATGAAGAATTTCTTATATAATTTTTTCTTTATTGAAATTTCGAAATTCAGTATGCATATCTAATTTCCTTGAATTGATTTTTTTTACTTAAAGCTAAAAAATTTCCAACCCTATTTGTTAATTAATATTCCATTTAAGGGAATAAAGATTAAATTTAAAAATTAAAATAAATCAAATGAAAGTAGAGGACCATACAGAATCACACAGGATATTCTTAGAAATTTGATTAATAAATAAATAGAGAAAAGTGAAGCATGTGACGAGGAAGCAGGATGGACGTGGATTCTCTTAAGCAATATTAAAACAATATTTTTTTTAAGGTCAGAAGTTGCATTCCTAAAATTTTGATTAACCCACATTAGAACTCGGAAAGCTGAACATTCTTCTGTTCTGCTTCAACATATTTGGGAAATTAATTTAAATAAATCTTTTTTAAGGTTAAACGAAACAAACTGTTTTTTGTGCATACACAGCCACCTATGCCATATGTTCTGCAAGTACTTGTTAATGTCAAAATGAATTAAAATTATTCAAAATTAACCAAAATACTCTTGACATATCAAGGGTGCACCACGCAAGTGGTACACAATTGTTCACCACTGGAATTAAGAAAGACAATTTTCGCCCAAAAATCTGGCAAAATCCATTCGTGTTTCCAACAACTTTTAATGATTCTTAACAAAAAAAATAAGGCCAAATATTAGTAAATTGATTTTAAGCATCATAAGTAGAGATTAAATTTATGTTGTATTGATTTAGGGTATTTTTTAGTGTTATAACATCTAAATATATTTTAGTTTATAAACTTAATTTGTTTATGATTTTGGATGAAATTTGTTAATAGAAAACCTTTTAAAGTAGGTAAAGAACATGTTAATGTTAAATTTTTGTATGAAATAGTTGAAAATAAGGTTGTTTGACTACCATCCGTGATTTGCAATCACTACCCGCATCACACGTGATGGTTAAAGTTCCGTGATTTGCAATTACTACCCGCATCACATGTGATGGTTAAGCTTGGGGATAAGAGTGTTATTTATTAGTTTTTAAAACTTTGATCACAGGTGAAGGGGATGGATTTAGAAAATTGAGAGCTTTAAGAAATCCGTAGCACGGGTAGAATGAGGGTTTATTGATTTTTGTTTAATATCCGTGTTTTATTTGAGTACTCATGACGAGGGTAATGACAGTGTATGTGATTGTGTGTTTTTTAAAATTTTTGATGGTAAGGGGTTTTTTAATCTTGACCTTCCAAAGGAATTTAAAATTATTTGATGTATTGTTTTCAAATTTTGTTTTGCATTTTTGAAATAAAATTTACTCTCAAAACTAACTTAATGATTTATGTATTATATGCAGATAATAGCAACGAAAGGAGACAAAAAGGCATAGCGTAAAGCCCTTCCTCCTCCTCCTCCTTGAGGACATTTAGATATCTATTAAAGTGTCATTTTCGGGTGTAAGTGATTACATGAGATACCCTAAATGCTATATCATTGGTTAGGGAGACATTATCGGAAAGGCAATTGGAGTTGTTTAATAAGACATGTCTAGCACAATTTTTGAGGCTATAAGATTCTTTTTTCAACAGAGTATTATTTCCACTCAATAATATTGAAAAGATATTATGAGCGATAACCATCGCTGATTAGTTTTAGTTTTGGATCAAAGACATTGATGTCTGATTTGTTTTATACAAGTTTTTCATGATCATGGGGTTGAGATTTACTTGACAGGTAAAAATGTAATATTACATTCCAGCCAATGCAAATGATCAAATATGAGAGACTTACTTTATAAGCATGTAATTTGTTAATTACGTAGATGTCTAATGCATATGTTAGAAGAGATGTTGGGGCAATGATGACATGGACACAATGAAGATAACACCATTGTACCAACTTCATTTTAGGCTATTGGGGGCAAATAAGAGGAAAGTCATCACCATTGAGGTTTTTTAGGTGATCTATGATATGGAAGGGTTTAATAAATACCCGTAAGGAGTACGAGTATTGGAGATGACACACTAATTCATGACAGATTCCACCAACCATTAGCAAAAAAGCAAATCCTGATTTGACAAGAGCTCCATTGGACTAAGTATGTTATTATAGGGTTTTAACTCACATTCCAAGTAAATGCGTTGTATTGGAGAAAATAATAGTATCAAGATTTTTTTTTATTCATTCTTTTTTTTTTTCATAACATATTTGAAATGTTTTTTTCAATTCTAGATTTATGAGATGTTAGATACACTAGAGCAAAGGGTGCATGAAATTCCATGTCAATGTTACCCTCTATGTTAAGATGGGGGACTAGGGACATCTTAGCGTGGGATGAAATACGATAAGTTTGAATTTTAAATTCATCATATGTTATTGCTTAGTAGTAACATCTTTTATAAATGAAATTTGATTGAAATAGTATTTAATACTAAACAAAAAAAAGTTACCTGATGGTTAAAATTGTTAGATGCGAAAATGACAAAAGACTAGTATAGCTTTGTAGTTTTGCACATGGGCTTGTCATTTAGCTAGTCTTTGTTGTCTAACATGACGCCAACAACATCATCATTCAGATCACTTGTACTCAGGCCTAACCCAACTATGAATCAGACAATAGTTGGTCTCAACTTTTTTAGAGGTCCCTACATGAGAATACTTTATATGTGAACCTCTATTAATGAGTTGTAAACCATATAATGATCTTTTTTTTTTTTTTTATCACTTGACTAAAGATGATAGGAGACATGTTATGTGGGAAAGTATTATGGTTGTCAGCTTTGATCAACTTTCAAAGTAATTGACACATATTGATGATTGTGTCACCTTTTTCAATTCTCATATAAATTGTACCAAAAGTTGTCTTAAGACATTGATGGCGACAAAGGTAAGAAGTTGATGGTTTCACAATGTTTTCACATGATTCATGTTTAATCAATAACACATAATTTTGTTTATAGGGTTTATATTGGGCTATCAACCTAGACAGAGGTCCACCTAGGGACAGTAAAGGTACTCGAGAATAGTGGTAACACTTTAGGATTTATTCCGCTTGATTAGGTGAGAATTATTGATTTCTGAAAGTCTTTTTAATTAGATATAATGAAATTAGTTTACTTAATTTATTGTTCAATGTCTTTCAAGGTGTGGTGAGTCTTAAAGGTCATCTAACAATAGTGATGCTAACACCAAACAACATCCACCGACAAGGTAAGTTATTATACTAATGAAATTGTTTATGCATATTTGTATCTTTAATTGACTAATTATTTATTGTGTTATAAGGTGTCTCAAACTTCTGATGTTGAAAGTTTAGAACTAGAAAGAGAAGAAAACTTTGAAAGAATTGTTTGTTTCCAAAAGTTGATAATAGTGTGTTTATATATAAAAATAAGAAGTTGCTGAGAGTAAAATAGGTGTTATAATTAAAAACGTTGGTCAATTTTGTTTAACCACCTAACTAAAAATCTCTACTATACTGAAAAGTGGCAAACCCTCCCTTCCCGAAAAAAAATTCTATGTTTGGCCTATTCAAAAGTTCAAAAAAATTCACTTAATACCTCATCCCCCAACTCATGTTACCATGCGTGATACATGTAGTTACTGTAGATCACACGTGATAACTTCACTATATAGGTGGTGACAAAAACACCCCCACAAATATGCTATTTTGAAGCACTAATTTGATTGATTTAATATTTTAGGCTTAATGTAACATGATTCTAACTACTTGTGTGCATTAAGTGCATGCTTGTGTGTGATATTAATCTTCATTTACACAGATGTGTGTAAGCTTTGCACAATCATGTGATACCAAAACCAAAATGTTTCGTATCACAACCCTTAGCATAAGAACCCCCCAAGGTGTCAAGTCTTAGCACACATAAGTGCCAAAAAAATTGGGCAATCTGTTCAAAAACCATGAGACCAACATATTTTCTGAAAATTGATAAGTGTTGCTTGTACTTTTCTTATTTGTTTGACATCCTATGAAATTGACATAAAAAATGCACGAAATTTAAATGATGAGTTCTTAAGGTACTATGACCTAACATTAGTTGTTTCCTTAAGATATCTTAAAATTTGTTTCACAGAATTCAAATGTAATTCTTTAGATTTGTTTGAAAATATGCATACACTAAACATGATATATGGCTTAGATGTTGTCAACTATAATAATACACCTATCATGTTTCTATATGATTTTATGTCAACATTTTTACCTCTTTCATCCACATTTAACTTTACCGAAGTACTCACGGGAGTTGGTTGCTTTTTGGTATCATACAAATTGAACCTCTTAAGTAGATTATATACACATTTGGATTGGTTAAGCAATATCTCTTCCTTTGTTTGTTTGATTTGAAGTCCAAGGAAGTAGATAAGCTCTTCTATCATACTTATTTTGAATTCGCTTTACATCATCTTAGAAAACTCTCTTTATAAAGATTCATCAGTAGTATTAAAGATGATGTCATTCATAAATTTGAACAATTAAGGTGTCTTGTTTATGCCTTTTTATAAATAAGGTGATATCCACCTTTTCTTTTGAAAAATCATTTTCAGTTAAAAATGTACTTAGTCTTTTATACCAAACTGTAGGATTTTGTTTTAAACTATAAAGTATTTTTGTTAGTTTAAAAACATGGTTTGAAAAGTTTGGATTTTCAAAATCAAGAGGTTATTCAACTATAAAGTATTTTTGTTAGTTTAAAAACATGGTTTGAAAAGTTTGGATTTTCAAAATCAAGAGGTTATTCAACATATACTTCCTTTGAAATAAAACTATTTTAAAATACACTTCTTACATCCATTTAAAATAATTTAAAATTTAAATAACATACATAAACAAGTAAGATTATAATTGCTTGTAGTCTAGCTATGGGAGCATAGATTTCATTGAAATTAATATCTTCCTCTTAAGAGTAACCTTGAGCAACTAGCCTAGTCTTCTTTCTTACAAAAATCCTATACTCATCCACTTTGTTTCGATATACCCATTTTTTGATGATGGTGGAATGATATATTGGCCTAAGAACTAGTTTTTATACATGGTTCCTTTTAAATTGATTGAGTTCTTCTTGCACGGCCATGTAGAAATGAGGCCACATAGGTGTGTATCTGCAGGTACACGGTCATATACTCAACTCTATTTTTGCAATAACATATCTGGAAACATAAAAATCCCAATCATTTCTCATCTAATCACTTCCAAACTTCAATCAATCATCAATACAACTTAAGGCTTTCGACCAACATGTACATATTCATCAAAATCTCATCTCAATCATGTCACACCTCGTAAATAAAGCATGAAACACATACAAACACACACACCAGCACACTAGCATGTTTCTATCTCAAAAATCTCATCTATCTCAGTCTCATCAACTTACAATTGAGCTTAATAAACTAGAAACATGCTTACATCGCTAAATAATCTACCTAGAAGGCTATATGCTCTGAAAATAAGAGAAAAGGTAAAGAAATACTAACTTAAAGCTATTAATGGATTCAATCTCTCTAACTCTTGTTGGATCCCTAGCTGAAAGGCTACTAGAAGCTGGTTTTCGTTTTTTCAATTTAGTTAGGGTTAGCTGAAAAAGAAGGAGAAGAATGGGTGAGAAAACTGGTTGAACTCTCATGAAAGGAGAAACTCTATTTTATATAGTGCGCGACTCAAGGAAAACACACGAGCATATGCAATAAGATGCATGATCATGTTCCTCACACAAAGGACGCACGGTCGTGTGTCCAAAGGCCACACAGTCGTGCTCCACACACACCATCATATAAAGTCATTAAAAAGACTATTTTACCTCTCTTAATTCTTTTAAATCTATCCTCTATCTATAAAATCTCTCTTATGGTCCTAATCCAAGGCCTAAAAAAACCATTCTAACTTGGGATATTACAATTAAGAGTGTCTAAATTGATTTAATAGACTCACAACTCACACATGCAACACACTAAATGCCTAGGACAAAATATCATATTAACAAGTGAAGGATCTTGACCACTTATATGACGTTTATTTGCATAGAAAGACGAAAAGTTTTTACAACAATACCTACACTTCAAATGCTAAGGGCAATTGTTATGTGGTAAAAACACTGCTCGTTGATCAAACTACTAGATACGATATTCATGAACACGACCAACGACTAGTAGGCATACACCACACTAGCCCGTATGTCAAGAAGAAGACACAAATTAAGCATAATCTCACTTAGAAACTATAATAAAGAATAAGAGTCATTATCCATCATAACTCTTGCAGTCTTCTTAATATTAAATAGTTATTTCCAATTATCTTGGAATCACTTTTCACAATTTCAACAATTGCGATCAAAGTGCAATCATTTTTTTTACCATATCAAGATCACAACAACACTCATCAAGATATATAACTTCGGATTTTACCAAAACAATTATGTATCTAACTCTAATTTCTAATATAATTTTTTTTATAGTGAAAAGGATTAAAGAAGAGATACTTGTAGCATTCCATCAACATCAAAATATTATAGTGCTGTCTTTATTCTTTGTAATGCTCAGATAATATCACCACTCCGTCAATGTAGACTTTTGGTTTTGTTTTCTTCTTTTTTTCTTTTTGGCCCAAACCACATTAAAATTGACTAACTAGTTATCTATTTTGAGTGTCTCTGTACTCTTATACTGAATTCCATATTCGTTTAATATATTTCTCATTATTGCAAATTTCATCACCAACAGTTTTTTAATTAAAGTGGCCGAATTTAAGTTTTTAAGTTATATTCAGAAATGATTTTCACATACTTTTGTGTTTCTAGAAAATAAAATATAAAATGTAATTGGTATAGTCAAATAGAGTATTATCACACAAACTTAGGTCCATATAATTCCAGGCTACGAACTTCAGATGCTACGAAGTTTGAAGTAGTCAAAGTACTAGTTCACTAATCTTAGCAAAAATGGAAGCATCAAAACTTCTGGAGTCTTAATGTGATCTATGCAATCTAAGTAAACTTGGCCACGTGAGTATCCAGGCAGAAAAGTGAGAAAAAGCTTATTCCGGCTTGAGCCGAAACATACATTTACAAAAAATTTCGTACAACAGAACATAGTTTATTTTCAACATAAAAACTCACTGGCTAGGCATCTACTATTCTATTGACAAAACAAAAAAATTTCGTTTTTTGGCAATATGCGGTTCTGAAATGAATATATATTGACAACGCAAAAGAAACCTTCTAATAACAAACATGGACTAGATCCTACATTCCTTCAACTAACATACATGGACTAGATCCTACATTCCTTCAACTAACATACATGGACTAGATCCTATGTTTAAGCTTGAAAATTATACATGGGGATTGTTGAATACATGATGGCTTGCTCTTGTACTTACCAGCCATAGATTGGGTTTTGTATTTGTGGCGGTGGCAGATGCAGGTCTTTACAGTGCTGCTTGTCGTAGTCTCGTGTCCCAGGTATAGCTCCAGTACAAAGTCGAAGAAACTCGTTCCCAGTGAAACAATAGTGTGCGAATGCCAACCCTCCATCAACCACATCATTAACACCAGGCAATGAAACTGACTTTTTGATGTTCTTTCCATTGGTTCTGCCTGACTTGGCAGCTACATTGTTATTATTGAAGACTCTGTCGAGCTCAGAATATTCGATAAATCTCTGGGTGGCAGCCTCCCATGAGAGGTTATATCTTTGCTCAGGAGTAAGAGGCTCCGGCTCCTTTTCTAATGCTTCTTTTACCCTGGCAACAAAATCTTCAGATGTCTTGTAGGTCAGACAGTTTGGAAATGACCTAAAGAAATCATTTGATGGGTGATCAGCACACACTACAAATTTTCCCATGGCAAGTGCTTCGGCAGTAGCTGTGCAGAGCACATCACTGACACTAGGATTTATGAAGACTTTGTACCTGCAAGGAGAGGGAGAACATGTTAGACAAAAGGATTACAGGATGATAATTAGAAAAAGAGAAACTACAAACATGAGCTCAAATTACTTTGATTTTACATAAATACATTTTCTTTCTGGATATTTTTTATATATTATATTTAATCTACTTTAGAAGTTTCTCAAATAAAATCCTTTCAGTTAATACTTTTAGAACAACAATGAAGACTCCCAAGAGTTTCTTACCCATGAAGAGAGTCATCAGCATGGTCTCTTCCTCTCTGAAAATTGAGATTCAAATCCAACCTCTTAGCAGCACTCTGAACTTCGTGTGCATCCTCTCCGTTACCGAATACATCCAACTTGAGACCATTGAGATCATTCTTGCGCTTTGCGAGCAAATCTATCAACTCCCTGTATCCCTTTGCCCAGACCATCTTGCCAAGAAAATAGGCTCCTTTTGAGAAGGCTTGCTGCCCTAGTTCCCTTTCTGCAGCAACTTTGTCACCAATTTTCAAAAACTTCGGATTTACACCATGGACATTGCAAACCACAGACTTTGGTAAATCCTGAGTGGCAGCAGAAAGCCGAAGAACCTGAATGATGAACACAAGTAATTAGATCACACCAC
Organism: Anacardium occidentale; assembly: GCA_026122585.1. Lineage (NCBI taxonomy): Eukaryota > Viridiplantae > Streptophyta > Magnoliopsida > Sapindales > Anacardiaceae > Anacardium > Anacardium occidentale. The sequence continues at coordinate 400,948 of JAJEJH010000296.1, forward strand.
ATGATAACCACCTATAAAATTTTACGAAAGAACAGACAGCCAGATAATTTTAATTGAACTGCTTCCCAGTTTATTCATTAGTCACAAGCTATCATACAACAAATTTGACATACCTTGTGGCAATATGCCCTTGTGACTATATTATTTATGTGTTTCACAAAGAAAGCCTGGAGAGCTCCGTTCTTCTCCCTCTTGATATATTCCAAGTAATTTGTGTGGACAATACCAACAACATGGTTGAATTTATCAGTCCAGCGCTTACCATGATGGTACCAATTAAGGTGTTCTGGTTCTTCCAGGATTGCAATATCAGCATCCTTTGATGGAACAAACTGAGAAGTATCTCCTGTGGGTATTATACTACGCCTTTCTTTAGAGAACTAGAAAACAGGGAGATGAAAATTGTCAGACATGAATTGTACTAGGTATGATCAACAAGACATTCAATAATTTAATTCATCAAAGGGCAACCTTTCCCGGATAAAAGGAGATCTTAAATTCAGCTTTAAAACCAATTCTTTCTTCAAGCCAGTTACGTATAAAGCTTTCCTGCTCCTCAGGCGAACCAAAAGTGATGTTTGGATAAACTAATTCTTGATCTGACTTGGAAAGCCAGGGAACCAATAGTGTGACATTTTGTTGAGCAGTCTTTGATAAATATGCTGCTCGAAAAAGTGGATTTACAGCTGTTCCAGTCATCCATGGAAGACTAGCAGTTGTGACAATGGCCACATGCCTTTTCTTCTCTGATTGGTCATACTTTGCAAAATCTGTCCAAAAGCCACTTTCATAATGATGTCCTGTGCTTTGAAGGACACTGGCCAACCTTAAATCCAGTTCATCATTTATGTTATCGTTCTCAAGCAAGGTAGATTCTCCTGCAGATAGCGAGCGCAGCAGAAGTTGTTCTTTGCGTTTGCTACATAAGCCCTCCACTATCTTATCACATATATCTGAAATTTTATTCAAAACAGCATTAAATTCAAAGCAGCCATAAAGTTGTCAACTGATATTCAAATGTTGTAATTTCCAGAAACATAAAAACCATCAAGTTGATCAACTGATCAATAAAAGAACAAAAAAAGAAAGAACCAAATATTGATTGCCTCACAGCTAAGGAATGGTAAAATCAGTGCCAATACCTTAATTTGTTAGATTGATTTATGATTTTTACCTTCATGTAAACTACTAGTATGATCAGCTAATGTGACACCATTTTATGAATAATAAAGGCGTATGGATTTTGGGGATTTGAAAGCAAAATATTATGGAATGTTTTAATTTTATCTACCATCTCAGTTGTTTCATATTATTGACAAGTTTTAGCAAAGTGCAGCTTGAAACTTTTCACTCATCCAGGTCCATATTTGACCATCAGTCCACTCCTTGATTCATTTTATAAAACAGCTAAAAGATTTGATCCCTGCAGTCAAAATATATATTGACTCATTAAGCTCAAAATAGAGTATTTGAGTGCTGTCAAGAATAATAATACAATAAAGAGTAAAAAGTTTCACTCCATTAGAATAGATAAGAAGTTACCCGTGGCTTTCAATTTACAAATTAAACCTGAAAAGGATCACAATTACTTACCTCTTCTAACACCAAGATGATCCAAAAATGATCCAGATTGTCTCACCAAACATGCCAAAAGTTCTGGTATATCCAGTGGGGGTACCTCCTGTGTAAAAGAAAAAAGATCATTTGCACATGCATTCTAATTTAACAAACATTTCCAAAGATCCTAGACAATTGAAGGAGGCATTTTGTGCATAATTTGTTTACATGAAATGATCATTCATAAAATTAAATGTGAATTTAAACAGGAACCACTGGTCAGACACCAACCTTTGAATCCTGAGGCTCTTTGCAAATTGCTTTCTGCACAAACATACAAGCACATCATTAAAAATTAGCATATCAGACAAAAGAGTGAAGCAAAGAACCATTAAAATATGACTAAAATTATCACCATGAAACCAAAACCCAAAACAGTTAAAGAAGATGGTCAAGCCATTTTAACTTGAGAAACTGACTTGGTTTTGTAATAACAATTATTACCATTTGTCTAATGCAATCTAATAGACTTCAGAGAGGTTCTAAGCCACCAGATATGCTATGGATGGATGAAATATTAGTATTGCTGATTTAAGTGAAAATTTTAAGCTTAAATAGCCTAACCCATAAACAGTTACTTGAAAATTGACTTAAATTCTCTTTCCCTCTCTCTAGAGTTCTCTCTCACCCAATATTTTCGGAACCAGACTGGACAACGAACTGGTGAAGGGAGAAGTCCAGTTCAGCTGACAATCAAACCAGTTAACTATTTAAAAACAACATTCAAAATGATTTTGCATAATTAATTATTAAATATATTAAATTATTTAACATAAAAATAAACTTAGTTTGATTGTATACATGCTTAATACTAATAGATGAGAATAATGAATTTTTAAAAAAAATTGATTTCTCTTTCCAATTGACCAGGTCAAACCCAGGATTTTACCCTATCCAACTGTTCGAACTGTCTGATTCAATTTAGTCTAATCACATTTAACTCTAAACATGTTTTTCAATTAATTGGAATTGTTATTCCTCATAGATGACAGTCCAACCATCCGAACCAGCCGGTCCAATTTGATTTTTAAAACCATGCTCTAACATTCTCTCTCTCATACTGATGTAGTATGGCTGCGACAATAAATGAAAATATTTACCATTTATTCATAACTAGTTAAAAATATAGCTAAAAGCATTATTTCTACCGCTATAAATCTACCACAGCATATGGTTTGTCCTTGTTCACACGCATAAAGCATTTTATACACTTGTTTTTTCTATTGCCTAATTAATAAAGAACTAGCTCTTCAACTGTGTGAAATCTATGATCAGACAAAATTTCTAGTTGAACTTCTGCATTGCATCCAGAACACTCTAATTATATCTTTAACATCCTCCTAGACCTCATCCTTTAGTAGTAACTTGATCCAAGGTAACCAACCCAATCACTCCTGCACCCTGAAGAAGAAATGGAATGAGAGCCCTTACTTCTCTGAGAGTTAGTCTTATATTAATGTACAAGACTTCTGTATGCTTATCAGAGGAAGAAAAACCTCCCACCTTAAAATTGCAATTCACAGCATTCTGTCTATCTAGCATAGCCAAAACCTTAAACTCCAAAATACCCCACCTTAAATTTAATTTGTGCTAACCTCTACTAATTTAATCCATTTAAGTGATACTTAAGACAACTAACATTTGCCAAAATAGTTAATTCACAATCTGGCCACATCGAAGCAAGAGAAGGGTTCAAAGTTAAAAATTCTAGTAAACCATTCCTAAATGGAAAACAATACCATCCCTCCACTAGTATTAATAATAGAAAGTACTAACTACACTCTATGTACATGAGTCACGTTCATATCTCCAGCGAACACCCTTCTCTCCCAACATTCATCACAGCAATTTGCAATGAATTCAATTACAAGTCTAATTAAGGATCAATAAAACCCATATGGATCTTTTCTTCTTTAATTTCTGCTATTAGGAAAATAACCTCCACACTCAATATTAGTTATCTGAAAACATGCAACCGAACTCATAATTCATCCCAGGTTTCGCATAACCCAACACAAAACCGATGAAATTTTCTCTAGAAAGGATATATACCAAACATTATATAAAATTTATAACCAAAATACACACACAAAAATAATAATAATAAATAAATAAATAAAATAACTTACCAAGCTAGACTTCACTTTCCCAACAAAATCACTACTCTTGAACCCGCCAAAAAGGTCCTCCAGAGACAACTCCCGCTTTCGCTCAAACTCCTTCAGCCTTGTCTTTAACGTCTTTATAGGCTCCCATTGCCCTTCTCCCTCGCCCCAAAATTCTCTGTCCCTTTTACCCCTATCAAACTCAATAATTCCATTTCTATCCCTCTCCTCATCCGTCTCCGATACTATCGCGTTCCTTATAGCAGACAAGTCCAACCTTATCCTCGCGCGTGGTCCCCACTTCTCCAGCACACGCTTACTGATCTCCGGCGCGGAGTACACTCGCCGGAACTCCGAGAACTTGGGCTGGAATTTCTTAACAAAGTTGATTTCAGTTATCGACGAAGACGGCGACGACTTAATTGACGAAACTGAGAACGTCGAAGCCGAATTGAAGAAATTCTCGAGCTCTCTGTCGAACGAACTCGCTAAATTCTTGAACGAGTTGGCTCGGTTCTTCATCAACTGCAAATCAGCGTCCGCCGAGTCACGCACCTCTCGCCAGCTCCTCGAGATGAACGAGAACGCATTAGACGACGTCGTAGAAGAGCCTGGCCTCTCGCTCTCCATGCCGTGCCCTTTTTTTTTTTTTTTTTTTTTTTTTTTCCCTTTTAAGTTCTTGAATCTTTTAAGAAAAGTTTTGAAGAGAAACCGAAACAGGAGAATTGAAAGCGAAGAAGGGAGGGAATCTAGAGCTTTTTGCTTTCATTTTTCAGCACACTTCTGGAAGTCGGGAAATACGCGTGGAAGACACGTAGGATGGTGAAGTGATGTGCTTACAGTCACGTGGTGAGATGAGGTGGCGGGGTATGATTGGGTAGAGGTGATTCTTCCAGGGAATATCTTACGAAAGAGAAGAATATCCTAGAGCCTTAAGACTAAAGAGTACTAGTAGTATTTGTTCCCGTGTGGGGACGTCCTTGGTGGATGATGTAACAGAAGACACGTGGCGCAAATTGATTGTTACAGATAATGAACGGCTGGGAAAGTAGCAACTCTCATATCTTAATAATATCGAACTAAAAATTATTTTAATTAAAACAAATAAAAACACAATGTAATAATACATTTGTGGAAGTATAATTTTTAAATTCTTCATAAGTAAAAGTCTTAAAGGTTGATTTTAAGAGATAATTTAAGTTTTAACACGTTTTAAGTATTTATCAAAGAAAAAAAAAAAAAACCAATCTTCTTTACCAAGTGAAGTGCTTTTTGACCTGTTAAATGAATCGATTTCGTTCGATAATCAAAGTGGTAAAAAGCCAATTTTTCTTAGAATCTTCCCGTTAATCACGTTCACCTGGAAACAAATGTGGAAAAAGAAGCCCACTCCTTTCACCCACTAAAACGAGTGGCTTCGGTGTTCCCATTTGGCTTTGTGGGCTATTAAAAATGTGAACCCACCATCATTTGTCTCTTCCGTTCTCCACCGCGAGCGTCTCAATCCCTTTTTCCCTTTGTTAGGAGTCACAAGTTGCATGCATTATTCACTATTAATTGATACATGATCATCTCCCTGCTTGCTAGCAAATAATATTTTTACATAACAAAGAGTTATTAACGAAAATAACTCAAGGATTATAAAAATGAGTAAAATTAAATATACAAACACTTTTTATACACTTATCTCTATAATTTGATGTGACAGTATATAATTAAAAATATTTTTAATCTAACTTATAAAAATTAGTTTATAAACAGTTAGTTTTTATAAATTGAATTAAGTTCATAAGTATTTAAAATTTTAATCAGTTACGTATTTAGTTAAAGTATTTATTAATAAATAGTTAATATGTTTGATAAAATATAGTTTATATAAATATATTTTATTATTAAAATGACTAAAAAGAATAGTAAATTATTTTATTAAATAATAAATTATTTTAACTCAATTTTTTATTATAATATTATAAAAATATATTTTGATCATATTGCAATATAATTTAATTTTAGAATTAAATAAACAAATACTTTAGAAGCAAATACTTTATTAAAAATTTGTATGAATAATTTTTAGATTTATTAAAATTAATATAAATAAAAAATTAGTCAAAATAAACCCAACTGATAAGGTCAAAGTATGATGGAATTTTAAAATTAAATAGGATAATGCGGTAATATATTTGGTTAAATGAATTTATAAGTAGAATATTTATAAGCACTGAAATGAAAAGTTGGTCCTCCCCAATTTTTTTTTTTTTTTTTTTTTTTTTTTTTTGACTTATGAACCTAAAAAATTATCATAAAAAAATATGTTACCTTAATTTAAGAGCTTATAAACTAATTTGATCAGTTTATAAGTAAAGACAAATACTTTTTTACATTTGATAGACATGACCATGCATCTGATAAATTTATTGCAATAGCATTCTTTTCACTTATTCAACGAATAAAAATTAAATACAATGGCTCATTTCCATCTTTTGCAATATTTTAGTATAGAAGGAAGCTATTTTTGAAGTGAGAAATGTGAGAAAAACATACACATCCAAGCTTAAATTTTCCATTGGTCTTGCTCACTTACTTTCTAAAGGGTTTTACAATTTTAATATTCTGTCAGCTCTTCTTTATTCCTAGCCAAAGCTTCAGGGTGGAACTTGAGTTCTTGTATTCTCTTATCTAAGAAATGTTATGGTTCATCGAGTAAAGTACTTGCTTAAAAATGGCTTTAGGTGCTACAAATGTGTTTAAGAACTATTATGAAGACTTTGCAATCTATGACGAAACTAGACTCCTCGTTATGAATTAAAGAACAATAGGACAGAGTGGCCACGTTGTATTTATTATCAGTAGGCCACTTGTTGTTTTATCAACACCATTATGGCATGTGACCATCAATGTTTATGGTATGGTAACCATGTTGTCATAGTCTATTATGCTAGCCAATATGTTGTTGATATTGGCATGAAGAATGATATATGTAGACACCCTTTACCCTTAGAAGTAATAACCTGCTAATAATACAAAACCTCTAAGTAATAAAGCATACCATGCCTTTACATTATACTCTCGAAAATGAGTTTATAAAACGTAACTTCAAACCATTATAAATCATTTTCCTAAAAAATACCTTTTATTTAATAAAACTTCATCATCAAAATATCAAAGTATAAAACCATTCACATGTTCGCAATAATGTTAACATATAATTAAAAAACATCTAAACAGGAGTCTAAAAAATACAACAAATCATTGACAATATGCAAAAGTTGTACCAATCCCCACATATGTCTACTCCCATTATGATTACTTTGTTTACAGCATTATACTTGCCTCTAAGCCTCAGCACTATTCACTAGCTTTGTGAGTTTGCAAGATAAAGATAAGGAGAATGAGTGATAAACACTCAATAAACAAAATAAACTATCAATCTCTTCTTAATCATTTACTTTTGAACAACCTATCAATTCATGTGCAATTAATTCTTAAACTTTCCATGACTTACTCTTAACTTGCATTGAACTTATCTTAACTTGTCTTAAAGGATAAACTAACTCCTTGAGACTAACATGAATACTTTACATGGTAACTTGTGCATATAGTGCTCGTACAATAAAACCATGTAAAACCACAACTAGAAAGCTTAGCCTGTAAGCCATGTTTATAAATCATGCATTTCATGTATTGAAAAATCATATTATGTAAAAATCAGTATTAAATCTTAAAACTAAAGTCTCATCAGTAATAGATAAAACTATATCTAAAAACTAAAATCCTCATCAACCCAAAGGCGAAAATTGTGAAACTGTAAACTAATGATCATCACCCAAAGATTAACTTATATCCTATGTTGATCAAACTTAAGGAGACATAACACTTTCTTGATGTGAGTTGTTGTGAAGTGTAATCCTCATTTCCCTACACACACATTAAACTATATTATTATAACAACCCGAGATTAGAATGGTCTTTTAGGCCTTGAATCGGGGTTAGAAGAGAGATTTCTCAGTTAGAAATCGGTTTCAGTGAGATAGGAGGGTAGAAAGGTCTTTTTATTGGTTTTATATGCAGCTTGTGGAAGGAGCACGACCGTGCGTTCTCGTGCACACGCCCGTGCATCCTTTTCTCGCCATGCACGCCCGTGCATTTTGTGTGTACGCCCGTGCATGTCTGCTGGTATATAAACCAATGTTTTTTCTCTGCCCGTTTCGGTGAGCTTTTCTCTTTTCTTTTCTCTCCAAGAAACCCTAGCTTTTTGAGGGAGAGATTAGCCAGCTTTAGCAGCCATTCCAGCCAAGATTCAGCTGAGGATATAGAGATAGAAGATTTTAGCAGCTCCAGGTAAGTATTCCCTTACCTTTTCCCTTTTTCCTTAGGTTTGTGCTTCCTTGGTTGGATGTTTTCAGTGATTGATGCATGTTTTTAGCTTATTAGCAGTGTATGTTGCATGTTAGTATGTTTGATTAGAAATGTGATTAGTTTGAGTTGAGTTTTGACGGTGATCTTACGGATTTCGACCGTGGGTGTCGAAATGGAGCTGGATGCACGCCCGTGCGTTCATGCGCGCACGCCCGTGCGTTTTGGTTTTGAGCAAGGTCATGGTCGTGCATGCGAGTCATGCACGATCAGCTTTTGAGAGGGTTCACGCCCGTGCGCCCGAGGGTCACGGTCGTGCGTTAGCCAAGAGTGAGTTTTTAGTCAGAATTTCTAGAAGCTTGTACGGTTGGGCTGCACGCCCGGCACACGGCCCATGCATCTGCATGCATGCCTGTGCTTCCGATAGTGCACGCCCGTGCGCCCTAGCAGAAAATGAGAAAGAAAAGAAAGAAATAAGCAGAAATAAGAATTAAGCAGAATTTCAATAACAAGAAAAGAAAGAAAAGAGAAAAAGAATAAGAAACTCATCACCATACTTAAGTAGCGTAATCTAGTGATAGGTTATGATTAGAAAACATGAATAAAGACAAGAACAGAAACATAAATAGAAACAGAAAACAGAAACAGAATCAGAAACAGAAACAGAAACAGAAAATAGAACAGAAAGAAAAGAGAAATAATAAGATAACATGCATGAATAGCATCATTCAGCATAGCATGTTAAACAGTATTTTCAGAAAAGAGATCAAGTGATCCATTACATCAGTTTTCAGTATTCAGGGCTCGATATCCGAGTCAATTAGTCAAGGTGAATTCGAGGGGGCATCTGTGAGATTTCAGCTTTTTGACTTCGGTCAGATTGGTTAGATTTCAGCTTACTGGTCCAAGGACTGGTATGGTAGGATATTTTAGCTTACTAGCACTTCGCTAGTATGGTTTAGCCCACTTGGCCAGGATGTTGAATCTCTGTTTTCATCAGTCTGATCAGCATAGTAAGTATCTTCGGATACAGAGATTTCAGAAACAAATTTCAGAAACATGTTTTCAGTAAACAGGCCCAAGGGCAAATAGCATGATTTCAGCATACTATGATACATAGTACATAACATGACAGAACATACAAACAGTAAGATTAGAATCATGTAAGAATAGAAATAAAAGAAAGATAAAATTACACGATATACGTCAGAAATAAAGAAATAAAAGAATTCAGTTAATCCTATCAGAACGCAAAAAATTAATAAGAAAAGAAAGAAGATTAGAAGAAGCTTTAGGCTATCAGGAACCTAGTTAAGTTCGCCTAGATAGCAGTTAGTCAACAGTAGCTTAGTCTAGAGCCTACCCGAGGGTTGAGGTTAGAGATGCTTACTGAGTGACTTGTCACTCATTCCCCGTGGTATTCATTTTTACAGGTTGGTGTTTCGGGGAGCTGAGCTTGGTGCACGAGAGATGGCTGGTGTGTGGGATATGGCTTGAGCAGGTTTTCACCCGAGTTTTTAGATATATGTATATATATATATATATATATATATATATATATATATATATATATATGTATGTGTATATATGTTCGGCCCAGATAGCATGTTTGTGGCTCGATGCTTTAGATTGCTCATGCATTCGGATTGTACAGTATCTTTATGTTTTCAGATATTATTATTATTATTTTATAAATATGAGTTTTATTCAGGATACTGTACAGTGGGTTTTAGTGTCCCATCACAGATTTATTAAATCTGTTTCCGTATATTTTCAATAAGCAGTAAGAGTAATGCCCACTGCTATATATTAAAGATATATATATATATATATAAAGGTCTACAGTAATATATAGCAGGCGGGGTGTTACAATTATTCCTTATGCCTTAAAGTATAGGAGAGTGTAGAAAGAATCTCATACATGCACCCTGATGCCTACTCTCTTAAAAACATAAATCTTATCTTAGGAAAATGTCATGAGAAAACACGCACTCTTCAAATCTAAATATACACAAAACATGTTAAAATCCTTATCTCGTGCATGATCATGTAAACCTGAAATTTTTGGCGTGTCATAAATGTTGTAACTTACTATGTAAGGACTGTTATGCCCCTAACATGAATCAAGAAATAAAATTTTCACTTGAACTCTCTTAAAAATCTCATACCATTCCTATATATGAGTGTGTGCCATCCAAGTGCACAATTATGAAATTAACCTTGACTTGTTTACGTAAAATTCATCTATCCCTTACGATCATGTGTTTCCATCTTACACGATCCAAACATTGTATTTAAACTTATTGCACTTTTCCTATTCACAATTGTGTATGCAACTTGTACATAGTTGTGAGTCTGCAAAATTGTGCATACACATGTCAACCTAGATCTACTTTGCACCTTTCCTCTCTTTAATCTTACCAAAAAATTGTGCCTTTTTCGATCAATATCCATTCCTCAACATCGTAGAATATCAATCATCATATTACTTGCTTAAAGTACAACCACATACCTCAATTTCACTGCAAGATCATCACCTCAATGTGGGCCATTTAACATTCATCCAAAAATATAAATTTTAATCATAACTCCAATTTAACCCTTATAACATAATTTAAAACCAATCAAGATTCCAAAATATCATCACAGATCCATCAATCATATATAAAATTGCATAAACTTTGAAAATCATAACTCAACTCATCATTTATCTCAAGATATCCATGAAAGAATAGTCATTCTACTTACCACTCTAAGCTTAGCACCATGCAATCTCTCTCTCTTGCCCGAAAACTGGCAAAATGGTGGTCAAAGGTGGTGTTTAAGTGAGCTTTAAACTTTCTAACTCTCTCTACCCTTCTGCGAAATTTGGCGAAATGAGAATTATGAGAGAATGGGAGAACAAAGGCTTTTATATAAGCCTCAGACTCACTTAACACGCACAAGCGTGCGCGTCCAAAGCTCACAGTCGTGCATCCATGCCTAACCACTTTTTCCACCTCAATGCCTTGTATATATGGCAACATCTTGCGCTTTCATGTATATAGTCTAGATTAAACCCCTAAATAATTATTTTACCATTAGGCTATTTTTAAAATTAAACATTAATCTCCAGTATTAAAATTATGAAATTGACCTCATCTGTACCTTGAGGTGTTACAATGTAGTGAAAGTGTGGCCAGAGGATTTCACTAGGAGGCTTGCAACAGCTTTGCTTCAAGTCATAGAACCACAGATTCCGACTGCACCTGCTAAGTAGCATCTTTGTTTTTCATCCTATAATTGTGAAGCTTTATTTTACAGTACTATTACTGTGATCAATAATTTGTTAAGGAATATTATCTGTCACATAATGACTTCAATGAGTGTCGTGTTCTGCAAGTTAAGTTTATTTTGCTAACGGATGCATGTCATTTTGCTACATTTATGATTTTCATCTGTTATAATCTTTTGTCTGGGCATTTACTATTCCTTATGCCAGACTACAATTGTAGCAGATTCTATCTGACTTGTTTTTGAATTGTGGCCCTCATATTTTTATAGGGTGCATCCAAAGCTTAGTGTCCAACATTCCATGACTTTGAAGTATATTTTTTCTCTTCCAACCTTGCATTGAAATGATTGCAATTGTCACACTGGTAGCAAAAAATCAAGTGCTTTTAAATCCTACTGCATATTATAGTAGGTTGAATTCAAACCAAATAATGCTTAAAAAAATGCCAATTTGAGATTTATTAAATTATGAAATGGTTAATTCAAAATAAAGTTTGATTTGCTCAATTGGTGATGAGTTCATTAAAGAAGTTATTAGAAAAAATAAGAATAGTAAAAATGATTTGAAAAAAAAAAAAAAAAGAATTGTTATTGAAGAAGACAATAAAGATGAAAAGTTTCTAAAAAACTTAAAAAATGGTTAAAGAAAATAAATTCATTTGTGATTTTCTAGTTATTTGATTGAGTGGAGTTAGTTTGGCTTGATCTCGAGTTGGAGCTATCTTGTTTAAACTCAAATTGTTCAATCTTAATAATGATTTATACTCGGATTGAGTCAAATTACGTCCGATCCAATCTCTTAGTTTTTTTTTTTTTTTTGTGAAGTGCAAACATGTCCCACTTTAGGCCATAATCTTGAGAGTTGAAATATACATGTAGTAGATTACTAATTCCCACCCAAATTTACAGAAAACCATTAGTTCTCGTCCCTTGAATTCATACAGTAAAAACTCACTTAAAATGGAAGTATGTTGGAAAAAAATAACAAAATAAGGTCAGAAATTTTATTTTTCTTCCTAAAATTTAAAAAGAAAAAAAAAGAAAAGAAAAAATTGATGTCTCTCACTATGCTTAGTTTGATATGACAAGATGGAGGAGAAGAAAATTGGAGAACTGAATGAAAAAGGAAGAGAGAAAGAAAGAGAGGGGAAGAAAATTGGTGAACCATGAAGTGGGCGAAAAAGAAAAAGTAGAGATAGAGATGAACAGAAAAAGAGAGAATGAGAGAGGAGGAGACAAAAACTAAAATAAAAATAAGGAAGTGAGAGAAATTAGAATATGAAAGGACAAATGGAAAGGAAGTGGGAGATGCAATAGAATATGGACAAGTTGAATTTTGGTTGAAATTTATAATTTAAGAATTCAAAGAGAAGAAACTCGTGGTTCTTTGAACCTTAATTTAATTCACATGTTACATACATATTTCAACAGCCTTACTTAAGGGTGCATGTAACATCCGCATTGAGACGGTCAGCCACATATTTAATGTACAAAAATATAAATATATATATAAATAAATATCCTTTATTTATTTTGTAAAGCGAAAAACATGCCAAGAGTCATTAAACTAAAAACAACAATAGAAGGTGATAATAAATCCCAACACCAAGTCCAAGTGTACGTGGAAAACAAAATAATAAAACAAATACAAAAATCAAATAACCAATGTATGAGCCACTCTCCTCATGCACCATTGTTGACCAACTAACTCGATGCTACCACATCACTTTTTACCTGCACAACAATTGAAAATAAAGTGAGTAACAAAACTCCCAATAAGTAGGAGTGTTTATCATACAAATCATAATTCTCACATTAATTCCCTTTCCTTATTCTCATTAATATAAATCTAGATGCAGGTGAAAGTTGAATTTAATCTTATTCCAACAATTTATTTTGTGTTGATAGATATGGACTATCGTCTTGACCACATGACTACTATCTCTAGTTATCATAGTTTAGGGTATGTATAAATGTGTCCTAGCATTTCTTTGTGGACGCTTCTCCGTGGACTCTATATCTCTTTCTCATAACCTCTCTAAGAGTGCATACAATAAATAACTTATCCTCTCTATGAGTGCATAGTTTATATCATAAATGCCTCCATCATAACAATCTTTTATCAAGGTAATTATGTTCCCACGGTCATTAAAGAAATTCTAACTTATGATTTATCTTCCCTATTAAGGAATTTTAGTGTTCTACACATGTTCATGGAAGTTCAATATCCTTTTATCTTATCTTCGGGGGACATATCTACTTTACCTTAAGTCTTAAGCTTACATATCCTAAGGCTCGAACTTTTACCCATCATGTATACTTCTTTCAGTTTAGGTGCACAAATATGCATGATTTCTTTATTTAGGCATGCATTGATTCCTATCATGCATAGGTAACCCCTTATGGGAATCACTACCCATGACATAATGCATACTTGTGCATGATTACATGCATGTGCATGCATGGTATCACATGAACATCTATATATACCTATTATGGTCATATAACTATCCTAGAGGTAAAATTATATTTTCTCATATGTAATTGGTTATACACACCTAATGTATGATCACTCATCACAACAACTTATGTGGATAGGATGATTGTGTGTGTTTTCCACATAGACATCCACCAATCATCAGAAGTTCAAGGCTATTGAGTACACAATCATGACTCATGTAGATTACATCTAAAATATTGCATGTCATAGTCATGTCTATCCTAGGGACGATTGTGCATACACTTTTGGACTAAGAATTCCAAGCAATTTCTATCCACTTTCATTATCAACTCTTATCATAACAATTCTATAACATAATGAAATTGTAACACAAGTAACTACAAAACACAAGTTTGGACATCTCAGTTCACGATCAATATTAGTCATAATTAAGACTAAAGTTTGTAACACACAACAATTATCATAAAATCCATCTGAAACCATTCAATCTGATATGATTAACTATCCCTCATTTTCTAATTTTATCATAGATTCACTTATTGCTTTAAGCTTAAAGTATTCAAATTATCATTCTAAACTCTTCATAGCTAATTACAAAAAGAATAACATACTTAAGAGAACATTCTTCACATAAACCAATCGTCAAATTAAGATATTTACATGTGACTCCATTTAGGATTATAAGAATAAGATGCTTTACACATATCTCTCATTATAAGGCATTAAATAAGCTTATACTTATCAATTCTTTCAAGCTAGATAAGTTTGATGGAGTCTTCTCTTCAAGATTACCTCTAACTCACACTAGATGGTCAGAAAAACAAGTTGAATGGTCGGATCTTACTTTATGCATGGTCATGAGTTTATATATATATATATATATCTCTCTCTCTAAGGAATGAAAACATTTAAGAGATAAGGATGGAAAATGTGCCAAAAATCTAAGATTCACACGTTTAAATAAAATTTGTTGATAGCGAGCATGCACAATCCCACGCACAGTCATGTGTTTGATGATAAGAAAAGACCAAAATGCCCTTAAAACAATGCCTACAAGTGTTATAGTGCGAATTGAGTCAAACTTGAGCTTACAATTAGTTAGCTAAGTAAACTATCAAAATACCCTTAAAATTTTCAAAATTTTCATTTATACCCCTAAATTATTACTCTCTAGTTTTGAATAAAGAAAGTAGTATAAATATATAAGTTATAAAGTTTAAATGCAATTGTATGAAAATCAAGGCATCCAAAATATTTTTTTTAACTGTAGCCAAATGATCTTGTCTCAAGTTTGAATGGAGAACTCAGCAACTCAACAAGCTTAAGCCAAAAACTTAATGACTAGGCAAGCTCAAGCTTGAGCCCTACATTTAGTCGAGCTTAAGCCAAGGATGACTTGACATGGCTTGACTAGATTACACCTAGTGTTACCATACTAGTGATTTTGACCAAATGACAATTCCCCTTTAAGTTCGAAAAGTACATTTCCTCGTGTATTCATCAAAGTCAAACATTAGTTCCAATATAAAAGAGTATTTTTGTCACATTGCATAATAAATAATATGATTAATATCACTTACACTCTAAATAATACAAACCAATTACATTTTCATTCTAACTACTTTATATTTTTCTTTTTTTTTTTTTTCTCCTTCCTATTCCTTTCTTCTGCTTTCTTATTTCTTGGTTGTTGGAAAACACTTAGAAGAGAATCAATAGGTCAAAATGCGCTTGAGGCTCCTATGAGCACCAAAATGTCT
Source organism: Anacardium occidentale (assembly GCA_026122585.1). Taxonomy (NCBI): domain Eukaryota; kingdom Viridiplantae; phylum Streptophyta; class Magnoliopsida; order Sapindales; family Anacardiaceae; genus Anacardium; species Anacardium occidentale. The sequence continues at coordinate 416,520 of JAJEJH010000296.1, forward strand.
TAAAATTGGTGGAAATGATAAGATCTAGCCAAAACAGAGCTTGTCAATGGCATGTTTGGGCAAGAAATGGCAATGACGTGATCCCAAACTCTACCTTTGAGAATTTATCATCTATTTAAATACTGCATACCCCTGGCACACCTGAAGATTTTAGACAAATTATTGGTCTAGTTTTAGACTCCCATTATGTCAGCTAATTTTCATTTTGTCCTTCATTCTCATATTTCTACTTTATAGAAAGAGGCTTTGGTATTTGCAGAAATTATGCGTCCTACTGTAGCAAGTGATGTGAAGATCTCAAATCATGGAACTTTCATGCTGCTTACTGATGCTGTCTGCTCATGCCTGTCACAGATGGGTGATAATTCTCTTGTTCTCCAGCTTCTAGAGAATGCAATAATTAACCAATTAGTAAGTTGTCATTAATATTTCTGCCTCATGATTTTTTTATTTTTATTTTTTTTGGCTTTACATTGATGTCTTTGTTGCACCATGAACTGATCCTGACAGATCCCTGAGTTTAATTTTGAGAACTTTACATCCAAATTTATGTTGGTAGTACATTCTGATGTGTACATCATCTTTTGGTTGACTAATGGAAAGCCTTTAAGAAATTTGTGGAAACATAAATTACTTACAGAATTCATTTTATATGATGCAGTTACTAAAGCCTCCTCTAGACAATGCATGTGCCATGCTGAGAATGCTTGTTATGCTTGACTCTAAACCCACAATGCTTTCAGAACAGGGTGTCATCACTCTAAGCAAATATCTTTCAGGATATCTAGTTGATGTTGCTCATGTAAGCATTTTTTTTAATCTACCTTGGCTGATTAAAAGCTGATTTTATTTATTTCTCAACAGAATTCCTTCTTTTTCTTTTATCAAGTTTTGATTGGCTTTGTGGGGCTTGTTTCTTGCCTTATTGTTAGGGATTTATCATAATGATACTAAGTTTTCTGATAAAAATATAATTTCTGAGTCTCATTAAAGCACTCATACTTTCCTCTGAGAAGAATAACAACTATTCACCTTAGTGTTATTTGCTTGATGACCGAAAAATATGGAGCCATTTTTACCTTCTGGTTTCAGATATGGATGTCCTGGGGTATATGTGAATTAAAATGATATTCCTTTTTATTGGCTATAATAAATTAAGTTAGCCTCTTTGTAGGAAAATGTTCCAACATTCTTTTGGCTTCATGTATTTCAAGAAATATAATGAGCATTAGTTAAGCCGTCAATGATCTATTATCACATGTTAGAATGACACTCAGAAACATCTAAATTACCTTAGCCCAAGCGCAGCCCATATAAAGCTAGTATTTTGACACTGCACTATATGTTACTGAAAATATATTTTCTGTTTGTCAGTGCATGCCAGAAGATGATGAGCTTACTGGCCCTACTCATAAACAGCCGTGCCGGTATTATATTCTACCTTGCTTTTTCTTGTTTGATAGAAGCCACAAGATATTGGAACTTGTGTTGAACAAGATGGGGTCACTGATAACTCAAAGCAGTTTGTCAACCTTTGATCATATTTATCCTCAATATGAAATGGACCGTTCAAAGAGGATAAATGCAGTTGTTTCTGCAATCTTATTGATGCATAAGGATGCTAAAGTTCGAAACATTGTTTCTTTGTTCAAGGAAGAGGTGGTCCATATTTTAAAGAGCATAATGTCTTTGCAGGTAATATTTTTCATCTCAATCATAATATATGCTATTTTCAAAGAATTTTATATATCTCAATATTCATGGTTGCTTTAATGATTAGCAATATATTTAAAAGAAAAATAGCACATTAAAAGCTTACAGTATCTGATATCCCTTTTGATGGTAAAGCTTTTTGTACACAAATTTGGATAAGCTCATATGCTGTGTAACTTTATGGGACTTACGATTGTCCAAGCTTAATGTTGGTTCAGAAATGCCTTGTATGCATGTTGTTTGCTCATACTGGAAAATCCTTATGTATTTTCTAAGCAGCTATGCATATTAGTTGTAATTACATTGTAATCTGGAAAATTTTTTACAAAGTGTCACTTGATGGGAAGCCGTTGATTTACAAATACATTGCTTAATATCCCTTATGTGTAGTTGTCTGTTAGGTGTAACTTATGCATAAAATGAACTCATCATGGCGGAAGATAACTAGACTGATACCTATTAGTGTTGGGTGAATTTGTTTACATCCAATTGCTTTTCGTTGACAGCAATGATTCCAAGGTGGCTTGATTTGTTTTAATGGACTTGTTCTTTTGGTCCGTTTCATTGTTTATGCAGATCGCAGAGGAAGCCAACCTAAATATTGAAGAAAGGCACAAAATACAATGTGCATATGATCAATTAAAGATGGTTACAAGTATGCTACCTAATAGAGTTGCAGCTATTTGATAGGATGATCATGACCAATTAAGGAAGCTAGATGCCCTGGTGAGTCTTGAATCTTTTACCCAGACCATCTTCAACAATTATCTATGAGCCTTCTGAAACCAATATTTCTTATAGAACAGGGATGGTTATATATACATTGTTCATTTTGTCTTGATGGAAACCTGGGCAAGTTGTGAAGATTTGCAGAAAGATGCGGAATTGTCTCATTTCTTTTAACTGTTAGAATTTGGTCCAATGTAACACAAACCTGGGTCAAATGACAGTGAAAAAGGTCCAACTTCAGCGGGGCCAATGACATTACTTTTGTCCATACTAAAGGAAAAACTGATATCTGAGTAATGTCATTATCTCATATCGAATATTAATCCTGGTTTTTTTTTTCATTTAACCTTGCAGCAGCATTGCATGTTTTTCGGGGAGAATGGAGGGATTTGGCTTACACACCAAGATAATGCATTGCTCATGAGTTGTAAGAACGGTATAAGGCTATGAACCTTGCACAGCGGATTCTGTTATGATTCAGCTGATATGTCATCCAGGGCATGCATATCTGCAATTTGAGTTCTATACCAGATTACCACCGGAGAGTTTGAGAAAAAGATGTTCTTCTCGGCAACTTTGATTGTATAGAAGGTTTAATAATGTTATGTAGACGATATATTTGCTAGATTATTTCGCTTTTTCTGCCATCATTAATTGAAATTTTGGGAGGCAAAGCTTATCTTTCTTTTTACAAGTCTTAAATATTTAGAGTTACAAGTTTTACAGCTAACATTATTAACAATTGCCCCTTAATAAATCAATCGGCAATGAAAAATGATTGATGTAAGGTTTTATTTTTGTCTTGGTGAAGGGATGATGATTTAATTTTATCTACCAAAACATAACATGCAATCCCTCATATAGACAAAATGAAGTTTAATTTTAGGGACGAAATATTTAGGGATGATTTCTACTTTGTTCTAGATTGGGGCTTTATATTTTGTTCCAAACTGATTATTAAGAATGAGAAACATCATTGATGAAATGAATGGTGCTAAGCCATAACAAATCGGGTTGAAACATCAATATCAATTACAATAACGTATATGGTTGTTGTTTTGATGAAGAAAAATCGGGGTTGTGTTGTGACTGCAAATGAAACTCGTGGCTTCTCTTTTTTTGAAGGCTGTTAAACTCTCTTAGAAACTCTCCTTTCCTGAGTTTAATTATTTATGTACTAGAGTCCATGTAAGGTTGGGACCCTTATTAGAAGCCTTGGATGTCACCTTGCAGTGTCACAGTGTGCAGTCTTTATTCAATTTGCATATTTGCGTTCTGTTACTGACACTACGGCAGAATAGATTGGGCATCACGGTGCCAGACCAGAGTGCTGCTCTATCGTCCTATGGCACTGCAGGAAGGCACTGCGCTGACTAGGTTCTGGACCGCATCTACACATTGGCATTGTGACGCGCTCAAGCACCGTTATAATGCAAGTCTCCTTTCCTTAGCTAATTCTTCTTGTTTGTTCATATTCTTGGATCTGACTCAAATCTTCATTTTGCTGCTTCCAAGTGTTTTTTGTTCTTCTTTCCATTAAATATACCTGAAAATCATTAAAATCCTGCAAAACTCCAAATACAAATTCGTGATTCTTAATTATGCTTGAATTAAAGATAAAACCGTAAAATTCAACCTATAAGCATCATAAAATAACCACAAATTTATTTATATGAAGGACACTTACCAATTGTCAGTGTGAACTCCATGTCTCTCCCCCTTTTTAAAGTTTGGGCGAAGTCACATCACAAGGGCACTGGATCTTTCTTGAGATAGAAGGCTCTCTTTAGCAGATGTATTGTGTAGGGTCATTCATCTTCTGTTTTATTTGTCTTCTATTTCTGTCCGATTGATAATCACGGCTAAGTTGAAAAACAATTTATTGTTGCATTGGCTTGTCTTGTGCGAGATTGAAATTGTGGAAGATGGAGATTATTAGGATATCAACTATTTCCTGAATTTTTCCTATTTATTTATTGTGTGTGATTCTCTTTCCATTAAGATCTAGATTCCTGATTCGTGAGTCTGTAAATAAATCCTGTATCTTTTACTGTTTTAATCATGATAAATTCACAATAAAGAATTCTTAGACTTATTCAAAACTCTGTGTCACATTATAACAGATTTTTTGGAAAAATTAGTTTTCTTCTTTTTTGTTGGAACTTGAAACAATCATCAAAACAATCCCAACGAATTGTTGAAATCTAAAGAACATCATTAAAAGTTATCGATTCATCTTAAATGATTAGATTGTCATCAGAATTTCAAAAAACTTTTTGAAAGTCATTAAAATTTTATTGAAAATCGTCGAAATCTTACCACAACCCTAGAGTAATTTTAGAATTTATTAGAAATTATAAATCTCTCTTGGTTGGTGTAAAAAATTCTCAAACATTGTTAGAATCCACATAAAAAACATTAAAAACCTTTAGAACCTATTATAATCTATTCAAAAGCTGTCAAAAATTGTAAATCTTCCCTCGTCGTTGTAGAAATCCTTCAAAAGTTGTTGGCAACTCGGGGTTGTTAGATGACATACGAAGAGTCTTGAAATATCTTTGTAGTTTTGAAAGGCCCCGATAATTTTAAGTATAATAACAGACCCATAAAGTTACAAGAAACACCAAATATATCGCTATAGTTTCAATAAGTGTCACATTCACCCCAATAATTCTAAGAAATATTAGGAACATCCCTATATCATTGAAATATATCAAACATTATACTGAATGACCTTTAACATAGAATCCTTAATTTCAAACATAACTTCTTCCCAAGGAAGCACAACCTTAGATCCTCTTGCTTATGGTCCTTTAGCACAAAAAAGGTCATAGTATTATAATCTTGGCTTTTAGGCTCTAGTGTCTCTGATCACATAATAGGTTATATTAATATTTTTCACAAATATTATCTTGTTTAGGACTATCAATTGACTCAAACAAACTTGAGACTCGATTGTTTATATAGAAAAATTTAGTTTTAGGTCTAACAAAATTCAGAAGTGGGTTTGCAAAAAAAATTATTCATTAAGTTATTAAGCTTGAACTTGAACAACCTCTATTTAAGTCTGGAGCTCAATAGGCTCAAAAATTTGTTATGAGGAGGAGTGTATTTATTAAATTTTCAAGGGATGCGGTGGTGTTTTTACGTGTTTTTAAAGTTACATGATGAGTTTAAAATAAGTCTAATCAAATATGAAGTTTGAAAAAGCTTTAATGAATCAAATCTAAACAAAAAAACTTTGAGACCTAAATGGAAAACCTAAAGCTAGGGCCTAAAATTTTTTTGAGCTTGTGCTTGAACAAGTTATACTCGATTTAATAGACCTGATTGATAGTTGTATCTATGCCAAGAAAATTTGACAGTACAAATTGTTGATGATACTTATCTAAAGTGACTAATTTAGACTTAGTTATAATTTTAAGGATTTAATGTTTGAATATGTCTTACTGGTGCCTAAACTATAATGTAATCTCTTATCAATTAACAAATTAATAAGGAAATGAAATTTGTTACTAAATTTATTTTTAAACAATGTGTTTTTTAGGATCTAAATTCAAGGAAGACAATTGGCCACGTTCGTATACAAATATTTAATCACTTACACAATTTTGTACCCAAAAAAATTATACAAATTAATTATATTATAAAATATAATACTATTCCTATTCTTCTTTTGACTCTTATTAAGTTAAACTTTCTTAAAACTTTTTTAAACAAACGATTACATTTATAGTGTAAGTGTTATGCTTATGCTTACCTCTTTTTATAAAAAAAAAAGGGTATTTTTGGTATTGTTCTTTATAATATGATATATTTGTATGATCTTATTTTTTAGTATAAAATTATATAAGCAGCAAAAATTTAATATATTTTAATTAATTTTCCTTAAAGTAGGGATATTATGATTTGACATAATTGTTTAAAACATCCTAATTTCTTACATTTGGAAGAGTCATTTGAATGTAAAACATATCAAATATCTAAATACTCTCTCACAAATTATACCATTAATTCTTAATGTGAGGACCAACAAAAGTAAAAAATATTTTTGGGTCAAGATGGTGGTGTGTGTTGTTTGTTAATAATCACTCTAGAATTTCAAGGATATTCCTTATAAAAGAAAAATATGAAGCTAGCCAAATATTCAAAAATTTTAGCAAAATGGTTCATACACAATTTCAAAGAAATATTTAAATCTTAAGGACCAACAATGCACAAGATTAATTCAATTTTGTTTTAGGAGAATTTCTAAAATCGGAGGACATAATTCATCGAAGGTTTTGTGTCTAACACCCCTCCACCAAATAAGATGCTTGAATGGAAAAATAGACATTTTAGAGGTTGCTAGAGCTCTCATGTTTACATAATATTCCAAATATTTTATAGGAAGAAGCCATTATAGTTCTCACTAGTAGGATGCCTCAACAAGTTTTACACTTCAACACAACTTGCCATTTTTTAAAAAAAAAATCTTATCCTAATTTTCAACTAATTTTTTCTTTCGCTCTCCAAGTATTTAGATATTGTTGTTTGTTCACATACCCCATCAAAATTGAAGCAAACTTAGTCCTAAAGCCATAGAGGTACTCTACTCTTCAAATGATAAAGGATATAAATGTTATGACACTATTATTAAAAAATTCTACAACTCAATGAATATAACAATTTTTATAGACAATCTTATTAATCCCACATTGTTATTTAGAGGGAGAAACACTTTGCAAATATAGAGTACTAGTTTAGGGATATAATTTGTTCAATCACTCATCCAAAATACGTCTCAAGCTCCACAAATCGCGTTTCAAGTCTCTTAAATTGAGTTTCAAGTCCCTCAAATTAGTGACATTAAACATTATTTTCATCCTTCATCTCAGTCTCTCTCTTTTTCTCTCAAAATTATTCAACATAAAGAGATCATTACATGTACAAGTAAAAACAAGAAGACTTAGGAGGATAATGAATGTTAACCACAGTAGAAGACTACTCAATAGTTGGGAGTTAAACTCAGCCCATAGATACCCCTAGGTAACACATAACCTTAGTGAATTTGATGATCATTTTATTTGTAATTTTATTTCCTAAGAGAAATTATCTGTAGGATTTTGGTTTTGATATATGATAAAAGGAGTTATAACAATAAAATTTATTTTCAATTGGCAAAAGGATATTTTTATTGAACAATCAAACATCTATTTATACAGCAAAATGGAAACTGAATTTGCAGGATAATCTACTACAATTTAAAATTTGAATTCTTAGAAAAATCTAATATAAATTTAAATTGAATAAAAGATAATAACTAATCTAAGATGATAACTAATCTAATCTTGAATTTTGAAAATAAAAGATAATTTATTTTGAATGTAACTTCATGAGTCATCTCAATCAACACTCCCCCTTGGCTCTGAAGCTATCTTATCTCATTTGTTTCTCTTGACCTAAGGAATATGATAAAGACAGTCAAAAAATTTCAAATTAGACAATTTTTGTTTGTAGTCATACCATACTTCAAATGGATTCCTTCTTTGTAGAGATTTTTTAGGCAATTTGTTTAGCAAAATGTTTTTGTATTTGCAGCTTTAGCCCAGAACCTCTTTGGCAACTTCTTATCATGAAGCAAAAATTTTCTCATGTTCATAATTGTCCTTTTTTTTTTTTTCACACCATCATTCTGCTGAGTAGTATAAGGTGTTACTAATTGATGTTCAATGTCTGCATCTTCCTCTATAAAATTCAAGACAAAACTTTTGTCTTTCATTTTAATTTTGAATACGTCTCTGTCTTCTGCATCATTAATTATGCAAATTTTATCTTCGAATGACACCTTATAGCCTTTTTTTAACAGTTGACCAACCTCAAAAGATTTTGATCAATTTCAGGAACATATAAAACATCATAGATTAATTTCAAACCTGTATGGCCTTCAATTGCAACTGTTTCTTTGCCTTTTACTGTAATATGTACTCCATTCCCAATTCTAACTTTAGAAATGACAGTTTTGTCAAGCTCTTTGAATTGCTTTTCATCAAGGGTCATGTGGTTTATACAACCACTGTCTATCAGCCAACCTTTTTTTGGGATGTTGGTATCATAACGTGATACTGCAAATAACATCTCCTATTAAGGTTGATCCACAATAGCTTTGGCTTCACATTGTTGCTGTTGAGACTTGCATATCCTTTCAATGTGTCATAATTGACCACACTTATGACATCTTACATCTGGTCTCCACCAACATTTTTTTTGTAGGTGATTGGTTTTTTTGCAGTGAGGACAAGGTGGAAAAACTTTATTATTGTTGTTGTTATTATTGTTGTTGTGTTGTCTTTTTTTCTCGTTTTTGGCTTGAAAAGCTCCTTCTACAGATCTTTCTTGTCTCATGAATCTTCTTTGTTCTTGTGCCTACAATGCATTTAATATTTCTGCCAAGGTGATATTTGAAAGGTCTTTTAAGTTTCCTAAAGCTGAAATTATAGCTTCAAATTTTTCAAAAAGTGTAACTAGAACTTTCTGAACTATTCTTGATTTAGAAAAATCAGTACCAAGAAGTCTTACTTTGTTGACTATGCCAAGGAGTTTGTCGACATAGTCTTTGATTGTTACAGATTCCTTCATCATTTGCATCTCAAAATATCGAATTAAATTTAGCACTTGCATCCCTTTGACCTTTTCATTTCCTTCATACTCTTTTTTCAAAAAATCTCAAATTTCCTTGGTTGTTTTCAGTGTCATTATTCTGGTAAAAATGGTTGTGAGACAGCTGCGAACAAGTTTGCTTTTGCCTTCGATTTTCTTTGTATCCTCTCCTTTTGATTTTTGATTTGTGCAAGAGTTGGATTTTCTGGCAGTAGAAAGACTTTATATTCTTCTTCAACAGCTTCCCAGAGATCATTTGCATCAACATAGGCTTCCATTCTAATAGCCCACATTTGATAATTTATTCCGTCAAACACTGGAGGTGCAATCGCAGTAAAAGAAACTTCTAAATTCATTTTGAATTGTTTGTAGGTTTTTGTGTTGATATATGTGGGTAATGGGGTTTGTGTTTTTTGCTCATTCCAATTCACAGGTCCTTTAAGATAAGGCTCTGATACTAATTTGTAGGATTTTGGTTTTGATATATGATAGAAGGAGCTATAACAATAAAATTTATTTTCAATTGGCAAAAGGATATTTTTATTGAGCAATCAAACATCTATTTATACAATAAAATGAAAACTGAATTTGCAGGATAATCTACTACAATTTAAAATTTGAATTCTTAGAAAAATCTAATATAAATTTAAATTGAACAAAAAATAATAACTAATATAAGATGATAACTAATCTAATCTTGAATTTTAAAAATAAAAGATAATTTATTTTGAATGTAGTTTCATGAGTCATCTCAATCAACATTGTCTTCATGATACATAATACTTGTGACAAGCCTCATTAATATTCAACAAAATTCGAGCATTGTTTATTAAACATTACATAAACTTGATTAGATGAAGGCCATTGAAGATGAAATGAATGCTCTTAAAAAAAAAATGGGACATGGGAACTTATAAACTTATCTGAAGGAAAAAGTCTAGACTGCAAATGCATATTCACTGTAAAATACAAAGCAAATGATGATATTGACGGAATTAAAGCTTGCTTTATTCCTAGCGGGTTTACTCGATCTTACGGGACTGATAAGAAACATTCGCCCCTGTAGCAAACTGAACACAGTTTGAGAATTTATTTCCTCGGCAATTAATTTAGATTGGCAACTTTATTGGTTGGATGTTAATGATGCAATTCTTAGTGGTGACTCGAAGGAAATAGTATACGAAGACATCTCTTCGGGTTTGGAAAACAAAATGAATGTCAACAAGGTTTGTTGGTTGAAGAAGTCTTTATATGATTTAAACAGTCACCTAGGGCAATGTTTGATAGGTTTACTAAGACAATCCAAAAATTTGAATACTCATGATAGCAAGTAAATCATACTTTTGCTCGTGAACTATGCAATGGCAAATAAAATTACCATCATCATTATTTATATAGATGATATTATTTTAATTGTACGCAATAAGAATGAAATCACTAATCTCAAAAAGTTATTGGCACATGAATTTGAGATTAAGCACCTGGGAATTTAAAATATTTTCTAGGGATAAAAGTTCTTGAATCAAAAAAAAGAAATTACGGTATTATAACATAGATAATTGACTACAAATACAGACGACAACTATAAACAGAACGTAATTGAAGAAAGATTTTTTTATAAATAAAATAAGATATCAACACCTTATAGATAAACTCATATATCTATTTCGTATTAGATCGAATATCAGCTTTTTAGTTAGTGTTGCAAGTTTGTTTATGAACAACCTAACTAAGAAGCACATGGAGGAAGCATATCGTATTCATATGTACTTAAATATGACCCCAAGTTTTGGACAGTTTTTCAAAAAAAATCGAAATCAAGATGTTTGGATTTACATAAATGTAGACTAGAAAAGATGCAATTAAAAAGATTTCTTGACGAATTAAAAATTATTTCAAGAGAACTTATAAAGATATATTCAGATAATTAAACATCAATAAGTATCTTAAAGAATCATATACATTATAATAGAACTAAACATATGGAAATAGACTATCATTTGGTTAAAGAGAAAATGGAGGAATTATTTTCTTGACCTAAGCATCCTCCTCTATTCAAACTGTTGTCTTCAGCAAGTAATGTCATGCACCAACTTCGAAGATCTCAAATGCAATATGGGAATGATTAACATCTACAACTTACCACCAAAGTTTAGAAGTTGGTTTCTATTAAATTCCATATTGCTAGTTCTACATTAAATAATTAGACCCACCGAAATCTTTACAACGGAATATGTAAAATTTACAGGAGTTCTTGGCATGCCCGATGACATGAAGTAATAAAGTCTAGCCGTCAATCTCAGCGCAACTCCACAGAGAGATAAGTATCACCAAGATCACAACTCAATCTTGAACAGCTATAATATGACACAATCTGTGTCTATTATTTGCTTGTCCTTCGCCTCGTACAAGTCACCAATTTCAACCATCATTGACATAGACAACTTTTCTTACTCATTGGCAACTGCTACATATCCTGCTAAATAGATCAGGATAATGATCCTTCATCCTTTTTCCTTGTTCTCATTATTTTGCTCTTACTATGAACTATAATATTTGTAAGAATACTCAGGGAATGAAACGCCAATTTTACTTTGTATATGTCATACTCATTCTATTCCTTTCTTGCGCTCAATCTGCAAATACTATGTCCTTCAATTTCACTGGCTTTGATCCTTTAGACCAGAAGGTTGTGTGTGACGTGGAGTCATTGAACTCTATAAAGTAGATGGTAAGAGTTGTTACAGTCGAATTCAATAGCTAAATAGTCCAGTGGGATCCAAATATGGCACATGTTGGCATCATTAACAACTCGATATCTTCATCAAACTACACTGAATGGGATAATCTCTCACACCTTGGAACAATACTAATGTTCTGTTCTGGTTGCCAATTCTCAAAAACTTGGTCTGTCTGGTCATACGAAGAAGAAGCAACTTTTGATGCAAACTCATCTCTCTCTTCCCAAATTGATCTCAGCAAAGCTATCCCCGAAAGCCATCATTGGATTCTCTGCATCCACAGGTGGGGACATCGAACACCATACCATCAATTCATGGGAATTTTTTTCATCTCCTCAAGAAAGAGAGAAAACAAGGGAAAATTTTTGGATTCTCGTTGCTGCAGGTTGCTTCTGCTTTTTGACAGCTGGTATTGTCATTTGTTGGTTTTTAGTAATAGAGAAAAGAAAGTTCAAAGTGGACAAGCAAATCTAGTATATCTATAACTGAAGTTCTCGAAAAAGAAACCTTTCCAAAAAGATATTCTTACCAAGAACTAGCCACAGCTACTGATAATTTCTCAATTACCAACCAATCGGGTCAAGGCGGTTCTGGACAAGTCTACTGGGGCAACATGAGCAGGTTAGGTTTCCTAGTTGCTATAAAGAGAATAATGACTGAATCTGAACTCACTTTTTGTCAATGAAGTGAAGATTATCACTAAACTCAAACACCGAAGCCTGGAGCAACTCAGTGGGTGGTGTCATGAAAACGATGAGCTTTTGTTTATGATACAAAATGGCAGCCCTGATGATCATCTATCTGGTAATCAAGGACCTCTGCTATGGAGTATAAGATAAAAGATAGCATTAGGCTTGGCATCATCCCTATGATATCTCCATGAAGAGGCTGAGCCATATGTTGTGCATAGGGAAATCAAATCAAATGTATTATTGAGCTCAAATTTCAGTGCCAAGCTTGGTGACTTTGGGGTAGGAAAGATATTTAATTCTTGGCCTTAAAATCGAGCAAGCAACGTGATGTGGACACTTGGCTGCTTGGCCCCTGAATATCTATGCGATGGCCACGCCACTAGGGAATCAGACGCGTTCAGTTTTGTAGTAAGTTTAGAAATTGCATGTGGGAGAAGAGCGGACAGAGAGCCACTGACAGCCAGTTTGAGAACTCTATAAAGCAGGAAACATTAAACAGGCTGCGTACAAGGGACTAGAAATGATTTTTGCTAGCAGAGAATTGGAATGCTTACTAATTGCGGGGTTATGGTGCACACATGCAGTTGACGAGGCCAACCGCAGGACAAATAATTCAGCTTCTCAATTTTGAAGCAACTGCTAGAGATTCCTGAGGAGTTGCATGATCCTGCATTTGTTCCCAGGCTACTATCCCCAGATGCAGAAGACTCAGCGGAAGCATGATTGTAACCTGTCAAGTTAGTTTTAGCATAGCAGCTGATGAAACATTAGTTTCAAGAAATCATACTACGAATGACAGATTATAGTAAGTGCAACATTTCATATCACAAAAAAATCATTCATAATACAATAGATCACGTCCTATAACATCACTAATGGGAAAAGGATGGTAATTACAAGTGCAACATATTTCAGCACGGGAAAAACTACTTCACCAGCAGAAGAGTGCATGTATGCGAAAGAGAGATAAAAGATGAGATAAAGAAAATAGCACATAAACAAACAGCAATCTCGTAAGAAAAGAGGGAGTTTTACTTTACTCCAAACAAAATCTTGACAGATAACAAATTCCAGTAAGTTCCTCCATATTATTGCTAACCCTGAGATATCTGGAAGCAGCATTTACTAATATATTCACCCGAGTTATAAAAAGCTGTATCCTAAAAGGGGAAAAAATAATAGCAAATCTTCAGAACTTCAGATTACAATGTTGGGGTGGGGGTGGGGGTGGGGGTTAAGGAAAGAATAGCTAGATGCCTATCATCTTATGGTTGTTGGTCCAAAGAATTTCCACAAGATTAGTAATGTACATTTTGACTATGCAGTAACTCAACTACAGCAGAAACCACTCCCTTCCCCTCCACAGAAAGGTCAATCCCTGGTTCCTTGATCTTCCTATTCAAAAGCTTGTCCAGCTCACCTCGCAATTTCTGCAAAATACATTAACACAATCAACCACAAAATTTCTGTCATGTTTTAACCAAGATATAGGAATAAAAAATCACATTGCACTGAAATCTTAGCATGTCAACAAAAATCCAATAGAGATAGAAATTAATCTGGAGTTCATCTTGCAGCTGTGAGCACCCACTGTGCAGTGTCAATAATTCAACTGTTAAGCATGGTTAAGTATCATAGATTACATGTGATAAAATGTGTCATTGACAAATAAGGTATTTTTGACTCACCATGAAATGATGAACAGATTATACATGCATTCTATAGATGAGATGTTTTTTTATATAAATTTCAAAAAAGAAACATTTGTAGTAATCTACACAATTTCCTAAAATAAATATATGAGAAAGACTAAAGAAGCAATTACCAGTATCAACTCTATTACACTCTTTGATGCGGAGAAATGAAGGTAACCACCAAGCATTTCAATACCCTCCCCAGTTTTGCTCGGAATAAGATTACCACCAAACAGTAGCAATGCATATTCTGATATGTTAGTCGAATCACGAATAAAGATACTAGTTGTCTTCACTTTTTCACTGTAAACCATGTAAGGAAGAGGGAAGGTATGAATCCCTGCATTAACAGAAGCGGGATGGATGTCAACTTTCCCAACTTCTTTTGTGTAGAATGCTGTACGCTTTCCTCTTCTTTTGCATTGCACAACATTTGGGTAGAGCCCAGCACACAGGATTGCACACACCATCTCCAAATCAAGGCTGTACTGGTTGTAAGCCTACATGACACATGTACATATATGAATCTAGTACTCCAACATCAACCTCAGATGCATATATATCATGTAAAACAAACTTCAGAGTATGGAAATAGCAGACCAAGGTAAAAGTACCATCACATTGTAATACCACAAATGTAAAGATTAATCTTGCATATTAATAAAATGACAGTCAATCAACCACCTCCTAAAAGCAGAGATGAGAGGGAGAGAGTAAAGAAAGCCTGCAATCAAACTTGAAAATATCAGAGCTTACACTAGCGCTCTTGGACTTGTTCACAAAGCCTATGTCTGATAGTAGATCCAGAAACTGGTTTCTCATATCCTCCATCATCTGCAAGGTTACTGGAGACAGATAATTTTCCCAACAAAAATCTCTCTCCCTTCTGTTGCGTTTGGCATCCTTATAACCTTCAAATGCTTTGAGAAGTGCTATGTGGTCACTGAATTATTAAAAAGGAAAAAAGGTATTAAGATCCCTATAGCAAAAAAATGAATCATTTTGGGGTGAAAATCTGCAAGAGCCTAACTTGATGATGGCTGAGATCAACAGCCTCACCTGCAAGAATCACCAGCAAATGATCTTTTTGCTGCATCAGCTTCCTCTTTTTTATTTATTGGAAGGACAAATGGATCACGATATGCAAGGGCAGCTGCAATTGTTAAAGCAGGATTGAGGCATTGAAAGATAGCTCCCATCAGAAGCATCTTCCCAATATTTGGATCCACAGGCAGTGTGCAGAGATGGCGTCCTATTAAGTTATTAATTAGGTTAACAATCAACTATGGCAAATAAACAATAGAGAATCAAACAAATATCATGCTACATACCAAGTGGAGTAAGGTCTTCCATATCATCCAAAGCTCCGATTGTTTTAAGAAGTTCAATTGCATTTTGAACAGACAGAGAATCTGGAGGCTGAAGCGCCTTTGCCAAAAAAGATCCAACAGATCCAAGCTGCAAGCTTTTGATATGCAGGCATAGCTCTTGTAAAGGTGTACGGAGAATCTCCGGTAGTTGATATTCAAGCATTGAATCATGGATTATTCTTGGATACAATTTATAACAAACCCCAGGTTGCACGCGCCCAGCACGCCCTCTTCTCTGAAATTTCTCACCATAAAAACAAAGAGATTTTTAGTAAGATAAACTTAGCAACAACCTTAAATTTTCATGTCACTGCCATGGTACCTAGTAAATACCTGATGTGCTGAAGCCTTTGAAATCCATGATGGCAACAGACATGCCAACTTGTTTAGAGCATCATAACTGGTTTCCTTAGCCTTTCCACAGTCTACAACAAACACAACATCATCTATGGTTATACTACTCTCTGCAATATTTGTCCCCAGAATGATTTTTCTACAAAGAAACGAAGAGAAAATAAAAATTAGAAAAAAGAACAACTATAAAATTGAGATGATTAGATTAGAGGTGCTTAAAACAATTATAACTATGAGATGCAAGCAAGAGTAAAAGAGCAGTACTTTCAACAAGCAATAACACAATAACTGGCAAGTGATAATGGCCATTGGATTAGTAAAATCCAGTTAGACTGCTGTGCCGAAGTGACAGAAAAAAAATCTTTTCCCTTCAGTGAAATTCATTTGCACAGAAAATGCAAAACAAACATGATAATATAACAGATAGCTATCTGATCTCACCCTAGGAAAGCTATTTAACCAATAAAAGTTTACAACTGAAAGTGAATGCACTAAAAGCTTGTGTTCTCCAGCAAGTACATGTTGATCAATGATGCATTCTATTACAAACCTAAAAGAATAAACCTAAATCTTCAAGAAATTCGATATATATTCTTCTTAATATATATTTTCAGTTTTGCACACATTTATAAAAAGCAAAAAGAATGGGCAACATCATAGCATGGCAAAACACTATAAGCACACAAGCCATAATGGCATGAAGAACAAGGCTAGCTTAATGTGAGTTTTCCATTCAAATAGTTGGCCACAAACCCCATTCTTCACAAAGTCAGGTTGCAGTAAATAAGGATTTATGTGAATTACAATGAACATTATGAAAGTGCAGTGAAATCTAAATATGACAGCATAAGTTAGATGTTTATTAAAGTGAATAATTCCAAACAATGAGTGGCACAATCATATAATTGGTTTGGAAAGTCTACATAAGATCTCACTAGCACACCATTAAAATAATTAAAAAATTAATCCTAGTCCTTTATTAATAAAATATCACAGAGCAGAAGAAACTATTAAGAAGTTTAAAAACAAGATCTAATTATCAGTTGAGTGAATATTCTCAAGTGTGGATCAGAAATGTGAACTAGAAAATATGGACTTGAACTTATGCATGCATGAGTTAACTCTCCTAAGTAATATGTGATCACAGTTTCAGGTAACCGTAATGTTCTACCAACCAAGCTTGCTGAAAGTCAAAATAATTAGAACTTCTATCGACTCTCACAAACAAAATAAACTCTTACATAAAATAATTAACTCTTGCATACGTGAATTTAGGATTGGATTTTAAAGAAATGTGACCATCCATAGGAGAGGACTATATACATATAGAAAATCCACTACAATAACAAAATTAACATCAAGGTATTAACCTCTTGTTAGGAGGTGGACGGTCAAATATTTCGCGTTGATTGATGGTTGGCATTGACCCATGTACAGGAAGGACAAGAAACTTGCTAGGATCTCCAAGAAATCTGTTTACTTTAATCTTGTCAAGTAGCTTAGAAATGTCATCCCAACCAGTGAGGAATACAAGAATTGCTCCATCACCTTCATGACGGCAGATATATTCAACTGTTGACTCCACCTAACAAATTTTTTTTCAACAAAAGATATATGGTTATACAGTAACTCTTAGTTGAATAAAGGGGAAGGAAATAATAGTTAATGGTAATTAACAACAAAGGAAGTAAGAAATGTATTCCTGTTCTTATAAAAACATGGAAAAAAAGAATGGAAATATATTGCTATAGTTTAGAATATGATGCTGCCTTGAAACATTAAACATCAAAATCAGCAAAATACGTTAGTAAGCAACCACCGAAACTTCATCCTAGAATTGCATATTCTACACACATTTCCTCAACACCAGAAGGTTTCATACTGGCAATTAAGCAAGTCATTACCATCACATGTTTCTCAGATCAAAGTACATACCAAACCCAAATCAAGTTGTGAACCTGACCACGCTTCAAGAGATGCTCGAATAGAAGCACTGTAATTTTTATAGGTTGAATCAATATCAACATCCTACATAAACATAGAACAACTTCTTAGCTGCAATGTGAATGTTGAAAAAATACATATTTTTTTCTTTCACTAAGAAAATCTTACATCTCCAGTTACATAATAGAAAACCAAGGCATCAATATAAAGATTCACCAACAAATTTGAAAGGGAAACCACATGATTTTTGAAACTATCCTTACACTGTATAACAATTTATATTAGCAAAAACCATAAACTAAAGAATGTCATTTACAAAAAAGGTCCAAACAAGTACAAAAGAATTTAGATTATGATTTCTGTAAGACATTCTGCAGATTTCCAGGCCTACGTCAGTGAAATAAAATAAGCAAAACTCTATTTACATCAATGTTGACCTACAACAAAGACAGTTAAATGAGAAAGTGTACGGATATTTGGACCTAGAGCCCTGAAGAAATATAGATGCTGCACATTCAGATTCATGCAGATATCTGAATTTCTAATTACCGAAAAGCTAAGCATGAAGCAGCCAGAAACCCAACAAAATTAAAAAAAAAAAAAAAATCATTTTCAATAATAACCATTGGTTAGCAGGCACATAATATGTTTTAGTATTTCCTGTATTGTGAGATCATTTTGTCTCTCCTATTGACTAAAATTACTTAAATTAAAATAAATCTAGACGAAGGAATCAGGGACAGCTATTTGTTCAAAATTGTACCATATGCAGGTTGGTGTGGCATACACATATAATGGCCAGTTAATAGTCATTTCAAATTTTTTCTAAAACTTGCCATCTAAGAGTTGCTAAGCCATCCAATGGTAGAAAGGATGAAAAAAAAAAAAAACAATATATTTCACTGATTGCATTTAGGATAACTTTATGGAACCATAACAAATTACATTAGCAAAATGTTAACATAAAAAAAAAGCTCTTTTTTGAGTGACTCTTTGGAACATCATGAGGGATATGCCATTTTTAGTGCAGATTATTTCAGAAAAGTACATCAACAAAAAATGACATGAAGTAAAATTCGATAACTAGAGACCATCATAAACCCTTTTCAGAATTTACTCAAGCAAAAGCATATTAAGGTTATAACTAGATTCATAGTTTCAAACGTGCCTCAAATAAAGCAGTTAGATGATCTTTCTTTGAATCTTGCTCTCTCCTTTTTCTTCTTGAGTTTCTCTGAAAGCTGTCAAACTCTGACTTTATGTTGTAACAGGTTTTCTGCAAAACATCTTCTAGAAATAAATCGGCCACAGGAAAAGTCAATCCCTGCCAATATATTGAAATATAAATGAATAAACGAAAAAGCAAAGGCCTATAATGACAAAAATAGCGGTTTTGATATTCAAATTACATGCATTCAAATAGTTCTTAAATTCAAGTTCTGCTTCCATAAAATTGAAATGATCATATACCGGAATGTGCATAGTTGGAGCATTTCCAAAATATTTGGAGAACAAGTCAGCATTAAAGGTAGCACTCATCAGGATGACACGGAGATCTGGACGCCGGGGAAGAAGATCGCGCAAAATTATTAACAAAAAGTCTTCATTCATTCCTCTTTCATGAATTTCATCAACCAGCAAATGGCTCACATGATTTAAATCTGGATCCTCAACCTGTTCGCATCAAATTTGGGATAGAAACAATACAAAATGTCAAAAAGTTAAGGGTTTCTGCAAGGATTTCCACAAATACAATAACAAAAATTAGGTGGGGGACCTGGGAAAGGGGAAGAATTTACAAAAGACAATTTTGTCTCCTATCAAGAGAGAAAAAAAAAAAAAAAAAAGATGATTTTTAGAAGGACACAAAGTAAGAAGAACATGTTACCAGTTGTCGAAGTAATACTCCAGTTGTGCAAAAGAGTAGCCTCGTTTGAGCAGAACGCTTCGACTCCAGGCGAATCTGATAACCAACAGTTTCACCAAGATTCTCTCCTCTTTCTGAGGATATTCGAGCTGCAACAGATATGGCGGATATACGACGAGGTTGAGTGCAAATTATATTGCAATCAGCACCACGCAGACCTGATATCTCCTCTTCCAAAATAAACTGAGGAAGTTGTGTTGTTTTACCACAACCTGTCTCTCCTGAAACTACCAGTACCTGGATAGCCAAATTAAAATTAAAAGGAAATCAACAAATCTGCTTAAGCACTAAAATAAACAAATTAATTTAGAAGGAATTGTAATTAGATTGATCATTACTGACGCATTGGGAGGGTGTGAGGGAAAATTTTACCAAATGATTCATTAGATATAAGAAATTAAGAGGGAAAAAATGGTGGACACATTATATAAGGAAAACATATGAAAACCCCATATTGATACAAATCTGTTCAGAAATACAGCAACAGGTATTAACAAGTGGAGATGATACTGCCTATGAGCTGAAATGTTGTTGAAATATTTATCTAGAGTAGATATCCATTAGTCCTATAATAAGTATCCCTTCTCTCATCTTATCCTAATTTTTTCATCATAGACCAAACTCTAAATACAAACTACAGAAAGCACAAAGCCCAACTTTACCATGCAGTTAGGATTTTGCTACTCATCATGCTAAAAAATACTACACAAGCCATTCAATATTTGCAACTATCTACGGATGAAAATTCAGGGTATTGAATTCCCTATACAAAGACTATAGAAAATTTTCTGTTTATCAGAAAGAAATTCACGGTTTAAAAAGCCACCAGAGTTAGTCTGTGAGCATTAATGGTCATTAAATTTTCTTTAGAGTTATTAAAAACAATTAAGAGCTTCCAGTATAATATCATAGAACCTGATTTTCTGCAACAGCCTTCACAAACTCAGCTTTCATTTTGAATGCAGGAAGCTTTTCTCGGAAAGATTGCATGGCCTTCACACTGTGCCTAGCCTACAAGTACAGAACAAAAAGTAAGGGAAATATCTAACATTCTACCTTTCCACATTCATAGATTCAGTCTTATATGGCATAAAGGTGGTAAGAAAAAAAATCAACTGAAGAGAACACCAGAACAGCACATGTACCATCAGTTTCTCCTGCCTCTCCTTAAGTTCAAAATTAAGTTTCTCCTTGTCAGAAGTATCTGCCACAGAGACAGGATTAGCTACTTTTACATTGAGTGACACTTGTTTGGCTCCCTGGTCAGATGCCACACCAGAATTATTAACAGGTACTTTCCCCTGTGAGCTACTCAAAATGTTTCCAACTCTCCTCTCTATATCTGTAGACATCCGAATCTGCAAAAAAGGTCAATATATATATATATATATATATAGTTTTTTTTTTAAAACATTCAACAGCCAATTATGATATTAAACTTATTAGCTTGCATAAGTTTTACCTCTTTCTCCGTGGATCCATGACGTTCATCAAGATCTGCCCGATACATTGGCAAAGGAACTTTGCTAACCACAAGGGCCTTCCCTTTATTATATGCATGGCTTTCTTTCCACAAGTACAAAATCATGAAAAGCAATTGTGAGATGAAGCTTTATGATTGCTACAATAAGCATGTAGCATTAAAACATTTTATGCAGATCAACTCTTTTATGTTTAGAAGAATCCCCTATTTAAAGCATAAAGATACACACACGTATAAAGATTGAAATTTTAAATAAATTATTTGGAAATAACATCATATTGGTCCTTCCAGTTATTAGGCATTTACGATTCCAATAACAAAATTCTCAACAAAACTACCAAAGCATTTGGAAATTAAAATCTCCACTTCCACCCTTAGCTAATACAAATAGAGTTATTCCTTAATACATCATGCACTATTCCTTAAAAGACTATTAGTAAAATACAGCTTTATAACACTTTGTTATTCCAATGACTATCATATCATGCCAAGTTATACACACTTACAAGTAAAGACCTAATTGATAAGCCATATCAGACAGCCTTTGCTGGTCTGCATGACTGAAGTTACGCTTTATTATCATCTCTTTCTCTTCTCCACTTTTCATTTGCTCCATCTTACCCCACCATTCATTCTCATCAAGAGTTTCCATCTGGAAAGAGAGAGATTACCATAAAAACTACAAAAAAGTGATTAAACCATTTATGCAATTCCTCATCAAAGAGGAGAAGCATAACTAATATATTTAACAGAAACAAAGCAAACAACAAGCAACTGATTATGAATTTTATAGCAAAGAATTAAAGATAAGCTACCACTTGGTTTTAGCCAAAAAGCACTTATTTTTTTCTTTCAAAAGAAATAAAGAGAGAGAGCGAGAGAGAAGTTTCAGAATTTCTAAAACAAACAACGAAGGGGCATTTTTAGGGAAAAAGGATAAACTTTTTCTGCTTGCTCAAAGAAAAATTTTATTCCTTAAAAATTAAAATTTATAGATATTGATTGATATCTAATAGCAATCTTCAAAATTTTCCAAGCTCACTCCCTTTTACTACCAGCTCAGCTCTTGACTGCTTTCGGTTATATCTGTGCAACATAATTTTTTCAGAAGCAGCAAATGAAAGCTTTCATATTGACAACAACATGAATTTTAAGAGGCAGCAAACAAAAGCTGTTATATTAATAAAGAAATAATTTTCCAGAAGCAGTAAACAAAAGCAAAAGCAGGAGAAGATAATTTGGCAATGAAAATGCAAAAAAGTATATTTTTACTAACAGGAGTGGAGGGGTACGTTGCCAAAACTATCATTTTATATAATTCACATAACATTTTTAATTTTACAACAAATTAGCAAACTAAGAGCTAAAAAATATAACTTGTATAAAGTTACGCCTCACCGCATAAAGCTCTGGTTACAAAACACATCCCCAAAACTTAATTTATATCGCAGCATAAAGTATTACTTTCTAAGCACCACAGAGAGTAAAAATAAATAAATAAATAAATATTTGAACAGAACAATCACTAAATTAGGCTTGAAATTCTGGATTTAAATTTCCTTTCAGCCCATTTGCATATTCACATCAATTAAAAAATAGCAATTTCAACAATAACTAAAATTTTTATACTCATAAACCCCCAATAATACGACAATGACAGCACACAGTACAGAATATGACAGCGTATAGTCCCCACTCGCCCGTCCAAAGAAATTTTCATACTAAATACCACTAAATGAGCACTGCATCCAAATACCTCGGCTGCTTTCTGGCGCAAGCGCTCGGCACGCCATACAGGGTCCCACCATCGCTGCTCGCCGCCACGACCTCCAATGTGTCCGCTACCTCCACGTCTGCCACCGCGACCGGAAGACGATGAGGACGCGCCGCGGCGACCGCCTTGATAGTTAGGGCGGTGCGACATGGCAAAGGTTATTGAGATTGGGATGGAAAGTTCTTGTGTTGTTGGCGTGCCTAAAAATGAGAAGAAATGTTTAGAAGAAAAGAAAGTAAAGCTCGCTCCTAAAAGCCGCTGAGCCATTTTTTTTATTTTAATTTTATTTATATTACTTATAACCCTGAGTCGAAGTGGAAGAGCTCGAATGGGGTTTTCCCGTTGTTATTATTGGCAATTTGGCATTGTACTTGAAATAAATTTCAGATAAATTAAAGTAAAATAATAATATATAAAATAAAATTATTTTTATAGAAATTAATTTATGGGATATTAATTAAACAACAATTTTTTAATTAAAATATTAAATTAATTCTGGTTTTTTCTGCTTCTCTTCTTTTTAAGAGAAACGATTTGTTCAAATATAATTATATTAAATTTTTTGCATATTTGTTCTTCTAAATTATAAATTACATTATTTAGTTATAATTTCACTTTAAATAAACAAAATTTACTTTATATTTAATTTGTGTTTTTGTCGTTTACATTTATTGCATTTGTATGGACTGCTTTCTCTAAGTTATTCTAGTAAAAGGTAGTAGATAAACACTTAGGGTGGGCAGGAGACGTAAGCAACTAAGCGATTTGTAGGTAAGATGGCTTGCACATGGAATAGGAGGCAAGAGGGTAAAAAGTAAGTGTTTTATAGTATAAGAGGGTTTAGTAGGAGGTTAGTAGGGGTACGGTGTAAGCACAAAAATATTTATCTCATTTTTATGAAAATTAAAATGACCTTTAAAGTTGTTCCAATATTGAAATATGGTTAGTTAACCAAATGTATATTTGTAATGATAAGGTTTATCGTCAAATAATATTTTTTGTTTGTTATGGAAGGATATGGGTAACCAAAAATCACAATAGGGCAAAATACGAATATGGACAGAAAAGACTAATAATGTTTGACTCATTAATCAGTCATAAAGGTTTACTTGAAGAATTGAGCATTCGATTGGACATAGCTCGAAGGTTTAATGATATCTAAATTTAAAAGAAAGTATCAAATCGCACCCAACAAAATGTCTTATAAGGTTGGGGATATTTATGATTTTAGTGCTATAATGACTTCATCTATTAGAAGAAGAAGAGAACCTACAGTTTTTTATGTTATAGTGAGTTTTAAGGTAAAGACAAATAACTTTCATTATAATGAGAATACAAAAGAAGAAGAAAGGTGTAATAGGAATATCGATGTTAGTCTTGAGCAGGATAAGTTTGTTGTGGAATTGTTTACAAAGCCAGAGGATTGGGTACTTGATCGAAAGGATATAGAACGAACCTAAGGTGTAGGATGACATGGATGATATTTTAAATGAATAATTCAAGTTCGATGATACCAATGATGTTAAATGTAATAGTGGAGTTGAGTTAGTATAGGGCAAGAAGGTTTGGTCTGTAACATCTCAGAGTTAGTTTTGTCTTTTAGGCTTCTCATTTGTGGATAGATTGAGATTTATGTAAATTCTAAGGTTGTGAGAAAGTTTTGGGGTGAAATAGATAGTTTTCCTAAGTTAGGTGGCTTGTGTATGGATCTGAGTGGGAGGATTTGCATGTAAGCACGGGAAAATGACATTTTTATAATTTTCCTGTCATGCACGACCGTGCATGAGAGGTGCACGCTCATGCGTGCGTAATATTTCAGCCGTCTTGGTTTTAAGTTAAGTTTATCTGTTTCCAAGCCATTTTCACCCAAAGTTTTCATTTCATTTTCAGAGGATATCAACCTTAGGAGAGAAAATGAACAACCAAGACCATCCAATCTAGCTTAAGCTTGCAATTTCTTTGAGAGAGAAAGCATGTCCAGAGGTAGGCAGTTCTTACCTCTTTCCCTTGTGTTTTTGTTATGTTTGATGCATGTGTTGGATGAGATTTGCTTGATTCCAGTATGTTATGATGTTTCTTGTGTGCTTGATGCCATGAAAATGATGATGATGATGATATGGATATGTATATGTGAGTGATAAGTGTGTTTTATGTATATGTGCATATGGGTTGGATGATTGAACATGAGAAATTGTGTTATTGACAGCAATAACATATGTATATGAAGTGTTTTGCATGTGGGAATGGTTAATTTGAGTTTAGTATGAGATTTGGATGGGAATCAGCTTGATTCCAAATGATCATGTTAGTGCAGAGCAGGACGCACGCCCATGCATACTGCATTTTCTGCATGGTCACGGCGTGTTCACATAGCCGTGCATGACCTAAAAATGCAGGGTCACAACCGTGCATGTTAATGCACACCCGTTCACCAAAAGAAAATAAAAAATATGTAGAAACGACTAGGCCAAAACAATTTTCAATCTGAATATATTTAACAAGTTAATAGGAAAGTGTCTACTATAGTCGGTGACACCACGTTTACCACCAAACCCATTGCCAACAAATTATGACCTGAAAACTTATTATCATTTTCATCAAAGTTGAGGCCATTTAAACAATGAATGCAAAAAATTAAGACATAAAATTCGAAATTTTATTAATATTCGAAGGTTGGCTGAACCATATCACAAATTTTATTGATATTCGAAAGTTGGCTGAACTATATCAACAATCTGGTAGGAGATTCAAAGGGAACAATTAGAGGACATTGAAAGCTGGGTGGCGTTCTTGGACATGGCTATGTTGGTGGGACACACAAAAAAAATCTGCAGGAGCTGCATCAGGTGTCCCTGGACACGGCTGTGTTGGTGAAAGCTCAAGGGGAACAATTAGATGACATTTTCAAGCCAGGTGGCTAGAGCTAATTCATTTGCTCGTGGCGGTACCGAGTGACTGGAGACAACATGAAAACACTAGAAAGACATCAGGAAATGGACTGTAATGCCATCATCCTTTTGCTGGTAATCATCTTATTTGTTGTCTTATTTACTGCGAAGCCATAATAATAATAATAATAATAATGATAATGGCAGCAGTAACAACACCGATACTTCGGTTCAAACTTCACCCTGGCCCCTTGTTTAGCCGTCATGGTTTTGTTATAAATTCAAGGCATATGAGATGAGATTACTAGTTTTCTTTGTGTGTATATATATTTTTTACTGATTTAATTTTTTTAAGACATTTGGGCAGATGGGTTTATAGTGAATATATTGTGTTTTATTGAATGTAGATTCTTGATTGTTATCTATATATTATTAGTTTCAATAAAATTAAAATTATGTATATATAATTTACTTACTCATTTTATATATTTAAGTTACATATTATCATATAATTAAATAATTAAAAAATAAAAATAAATTAATATTGATCAAATATACAAAATAGTATATATATAGTGTATCATTCTTTTTAGTATTAGAGTAAGAAGAGTGTTTGACTAACTTAAATTTTTATACAATACATTATGGTATCACATACATTTTTATAATTTATAAAAATTATAAATTATAGTTTTAAAAAATTAAAAATTATAAAATACCAAACAACTAATTCCCACTTAAGATTTCCTTAAATGACAGTGCCATTCAAAAATGTAAAAAGTCAAATACCTATCCTCTTTCCAAATTTTTTTAACATATATAGTAAATGACCAAAATACTCTCCATAAAAAATTAAACAATATTAATATTAAAAATAATAATAAAAATTTTAAAAGACAGTTGCCATTGTTAGTAGTGCCGTTGGAGGCTGTGGCCTTTGAAAACTTAATTAAGTGGTTGATAATGACCATCTAGTTGGAATAACGGTTGAATTTAATTGTCTTGATATTAGAGATAGTTAAATCTGGTTACCTTTACTATCGGAGCTCGCCATAAATGATTTATTTCATACATATCAACTGTTTTTAACCATTTTCGATGGTAGAGACGACCATATTTGACGACCTCTATCAAGTTAGTCGTAGCCAGATCTAACCATTTTTGACATCGAAATGACTGATTACCTAGTTAGATTTTTGAAGGCCAACAATATTAGCAACGGTGACCCTTTTTTAAAACTTGTTTATTTTTATACATTTTTAAAATTTTTTAAAATTATTATTATTTTATATTTTTAATTTTTTTTATAAATTTAAGTTTATTATTTTAAATTTTTTTTTATTCAAAGATAAAAATACCCTTTTCACAAGTTAAATTTAACCGTTGATTGATAAATTTAATAACTGATTTTAATCAATAGATAAATATTTGATTTTTTAAAATTTTTAAGTAGTACTTTGTTATTTAAGAATACTTTGCATGGGAATTAGCCGGTGGCCTTATAAAAAGGCCAGAGGACTTGTTCCCACCCATCATTTGAGGCGGGGACAAAGTGCCACCCCCAAGGTTTCAAAAACCCGGTCTTCCAGTTTTGGAAATATTTTTAATAATTTTTATACTAAAATGACTAGAATACCCTTTTAAAAATTAAAAATTAATAATAAAATTCAAAAATAATTTTTAAATATAATTTTTTTTAAATTTAAAAAATATTTAAAAAAATGTATAATTAAGAAAAAAAGCCAACAAGCCACCACCGCCGGTGGCCATCTCTAACAAAGCCAGATGGTTAGAAACGACCACCTGGTTCCAAGGGAGGCAAGATCTGGCCGCCTCCAGTTTTAGAGGCCGTCTCCGACAGAAAGAGAGGCCAGAGACGACCGATAGGACTAAGGCCGACCACCTCTGCCTAAACTGTAGACGACCAGATCTAGTCGCCTCCATCGAACTGGGAGGCCAAATCTAACCTCTTTTGAAACCAGGTAGCTGAAAACGACCACTTAGCTTTATTAGTGACAACCATCGCTGTCGGCATCGACCGTGGTAGCTGATTGTTTTTTTTTAAATTTAAAAATTTTTATTTATATAAAATTTATTTTATTATTTTATAATATTTGAATCTCAAAATGACAAAATTACTCATAAATAATTATTGTTTGTTATTATATTTAATATTAAATTTTGTCAAAAGGTGGAAGACTGAGTTTTTGAAACCTTGGGAGCGACATTTTATCGTCGTCTCAAACTATAGGTGAGAATAAGTCCTTTGGCCTTATAAAAATTATAAAAACCCTGTTGAACTTGTAGCTTTGAAATGATTCATTAGCAACATCCTTCTCTTCAATATTATTTACTTCCTAGTGAGCAGAAGGGTGTTGTTGCTGGCAACTATATTTCTGCCCTTCTTGAATTGGGAAAATTAATTGAGCTTTAAAATCTGTAGTTCTGGGCATTGGGCATCCAGCTTTCTTCGCAAAAACGAGAATCCCTAACTCTTCCTGTGTTAATCAAACAAACTACACACCATAATTTTTCATCTGAATAATACCTCAATTATTAACAGAAAAAATGAGAGAAAGTGTTTTGATTACAAAACTGAAAAATATTCACTCAACTTTTTCTAATTACAGAAAACTAAACAAAGAACACATATTTATAGAAAAAAAAACCTAACAACTGATGACAGCTGGAGCCTTAGAATCTTCTCCGTCAACTTCAGAAAAATATCTTTGGACTTTTTCATATTGATCGTCGATTAGCAAGGAGGAAGAACTTGAAGAATATTCTGGAACCCTTAAACTCTGCTGCTTCTCTCAAACAGAAGAAAAACTTGCTCTCCCTTTGATTCATATCCTTCTCATTTCATACACATGAAACGCACCGTTTCATTTAAAAGTTAAAACGCTGCGTTTTTTGAAATAGGCTAAAATTAGTCTCCGCATCCTGTAACTCTCAGCCCCTCCCTCTGCTCGATTTCTTGACGCCCAACCGAAGCTTCTCTTACCGTCATTATTTTAAACAGATATAGCAGTTAACTTTACAGGTCAGTCAGGCATTTTATCGAACACTTCTATCTTCTACTTGTAATGCACGCCTCCTATCTTCAAATTTTGTTCTTTGTTTCTGAATTTGTTCAATCTCAATTAGTCAGATGGCATCTTCAAAGGAATGCATAGTGGCACCCTGTACCACGTGTCCGATATTGCCGCCGTTTTGAACAGGGCGTGGAGTTCTGGTGTTGATCGAATAATTGTAAGCATTTTCATTTTTCCTTGTATGAATTATGTTTGATTTAAAATTGTCATTTATTTGGTTTACCTTGTGATGAGACGCCCGTCTTGTATAAATTGCTGTGTGATAGAAATACTTTTTGTTTTATGTTTGGATTCTCTGGTGCTTTGAGGCTTTGCAGATAGTATAAGTACGTGCTTCCGTAAGCACAAGTACTCTTATTTAAGAATCAAATTCATCAGTATTGTAATTTTGTATCTTTGTATTGATGATGATCTCTTCTAGGTGTCTCTAGAAACTCTGCAGTAAAGGATATATATATATATATATATATATATATATATATATATATATATATATTTATTTATTTATTAAAGGTCAGGATACAAGTATAAAGGTTGTTTTTGTCAGAGAAAATATTGGGGTTTTAGTGAAAAGTGAAGAACAAAGATGGTTGGCTGAACTAGGAAAAGTGGAAGGGAGCCTGTGGCTGGATTTTTCTAAGCACCCTTCTGGGATTGTACCCAATCTTTAGAATATTGTATCAACTGAAAACATGGATTATAGGCTTTAGAATATTGTATCAACTGAAAACATGGATTATAGGCTTCCTCGATGCTGAAGGTGGCCATCTGGAGGAGGCAACTAGGTCTGTTTGCCTTCGCCATCAAAGATGGCTGAAAAAGGCTGGTGTACATGAAAGCGGCTGTTTTCAGCTATTTCTCATGGCAGAGGCGGTGTGGCTGCTTTTGCCAGATCTTTAGCAGGCATATCTGGCCATCGAGGCGGCCAGATCCTATTGTTAATCTAACCAAGTGGCTATTTTTTATGACCTGATTAGGTTTTTGGATGTTATTGATGGTGGTTTTTTTAAAATTTTTTATTATTTTTAATTTTATTAATTTTTAATTTTATTAATTTTTAATTTTATATTAATATTATTTTATTTCAATATTAATATTATTTTTTTTGGTGGAGGGTATTTTGGTCATTTACTATAAAATGTTGAAAAAATTGGAAGAAAGGCTGGTATTTGACTTTTTAAACATTTTTGGGTGGGACTTTGTGATCTAAGGAAACCTTGGGTGGGAATTAGTCATCTGGCCTTTCCTATAATTTTGAGATAATAAGTTTCAAAGTTTCAGTTACAGTTTCCGTGCTACTTAGGAGTACAGAATGGTCCGTTCTAAGGCTTCATCCAAGAAGCCGCAGAAGCCGCAAAAACAACGTGGTGTCGATTTCAAAGTAATCACAAACTTTTACTCTTTGTTTTTTTGTTTGAGTATTGCTTTTTTATTATTATTATTTTTATTTTTTGGATTTCTTTTTGTAGAAAATCAAGAGAAAGCTTGGCAGAAAGCTGCCACCGCCCACGAATTCTACAAATACTGAGATTAAATCCAAAGGTAAATACTGTTTAATGTCAAACTTGAGTTACTAGTTATATTTGTTTTATTTTTTATGATTTTTTGAAATGGATTTTCTGTTGTATATGAACCAAGTATTGAATACCAAGGATGATAATTTATTTGTGTTCTGAGCAGCTATTATACTTCCTGAGCAAAGTGTGGCGTCAGAGAAGGCGGGATTAGCTGTTAGCAAGAAGGGCTTGACTTTGAAAGAGCTTCTTCAACAAACATCTCATCACAATGCAAAAGTTAGGAAAGGTATTCTGTTTCAATTTTGTTGTGTGTTGTGGCTTAAGAAATTAAAATTAAGGCTATGAAAATGTAGATTTTGATTGGGTACTGGCAAATAATGCACAATTTCGTCTTTTAGAAGTAGAAAAATGTTGGGTTTTAGTTGCTTTGAATGAAAAGATACATGTTGTTGTTATTTTTGAAGAAGTAATGGGGATTGTTGATAAAAGAAATAAAGACATTGGATTAGCTGTGTCTAAGGTGAATATTTATTCACACAAGAAAAAACTAATCATCTTTCCTACTGTCAGATTGTTGCTTGGAAATGAGTTGTTCATTGGTTTGTCTATTCTGTTGGGCTCTTGTGATTCATAAATATCTTGTTCTTGTAGAATGCTTCTTTTATATTATTTTGCAACATAGTGTTCAAGATAATTCTTTGGAAGTGCTATATGCTTGTTATTGCTCTCCATTGATTCTATAGTTTAGACTGCTAGCATCCATTGCAACTATATTCCTCTTTATGGAAGTAGCAATATTTTCTGTTGACATAGATTATTTCTTCTTGAAGATGCATTGATGGGAATTAAGGATTTATTTCAAAAGCATCCAGGAGAGTTAAGGTTGCACAGATATGCGACTATAGAAAAGTTACGAGAACGTATCAGTGATGATGACAAACTTGTCAGAGAAACACTATATCAATTATTTAAGACTGTGATATTTCCTGGGTGCAAAGAGGTAACTCTTAATTTCAGATATTTGTTTGAATAGATCAGAATTTGATCAGGTTGCTACTTAGTCACAGTTAAATCCATAAAAATACTCACTGTGTTACGATTCTGGATAGCTAAATGGCTCCCTAATGTTTCCCAATTCTGATCCATTTGTTTCTTCTCTAGTTAATCTGCTTTGTATTCTGTTTATCACCCATTACATGTATCTGTACCATGTGTTACATTTTTTATGTGATTGGTATTCTGTATCTTTTTTGTTAATGTCGATATGGACATATTTGTTTGGCAGTATTTAACTTTGGTCCTTATCTTAGATGTTTTTTCATTATCATTACTATTTTGTTGTATGCAATACTTCTAGAATCAACAATATATTTAATTCTCTAATGGTTCTCTCTTTCTTGTCCAGGATGCTCAAAGACCTTTTATTTCCTTGATGATGACCTATATTTTCAATGCAATGACAAATTTAGCAATTGATGTTCGGTTGATGGCTTTCAAGTTTTCTGACCTTGTTGTGCAGTACTATCCACCTTCCTTTTCTTTGTATGCTGAAAAGGTACTTAATGTCATTTTTCATGTTGTCAATTTTTGAATGTGAAAATTTTAGTGGAATCCTTTTGGTACAATCTTAGATAACCTTTCTGGGATGCTATATTTGCGGTCATCATGTTTTAGACTCTTGTGTCACTTTATATGTGTTTTAAAAGAAGTTGCATTCTTTTTGCCAATTGATTTTTCTCATATTTGTGTAATGTCTTTATATTGCCGTTTAAGAAAGGCTAATAAAATGCATAATGGCTTAATTAGCTTGCTTATAGTGCTCGGTTTCTATTTTACAAAACTCGGCTTTCTTGGACATTTTACCTTTGATCTCTGATAGTACTTTTCCTTTTAATTGTATTATTTCTCTCATCATGCAATAATTAGTTATCTTTTATTTTGGATGTTGATTCTATTTAGCTTTTTCTTCGGGGAAAGGGAAAATATTGTTTATTTTTCAAATTTACAATCTTTTTTCATTTTTATGCAATTGTATTTTTGGTTGTCATTGAAATTAAATGCCCTTGTTGATGCTTATCAAGTTAATACTTGTGCATTATAGACAAAGATATACTCATACATATAATATATAAATATACTGTCTGCATAAGCATTGGTTAAATTCCAAAGATGAATATTAAAGGGGCTAAAGTAGTATTATGTAGTTAATATATGACTTTATTTTACTAAGTACAAGGATAGAGCGACAGAACTTTTATTGCTTCACTTTGATAATAAACAAACTGCTTTTAAAGAATTTGCCACTACTTTATTATCAAGAACATGTAAAACTTCATTTAATGGCTTATGAGTACTAGCGATAAGCTTCCAAATTATGCAAAGATGGAAAGATACTTGGCTTCCAATACTCCTCTTTGGATTTTTATCACTTATGGATAAATATTATGCTAGGATTTTCCTTGGCAAAGTTAATTTATTTGTAAATAGTGGAAGGCGAGTGTTGGAAGCTAGGTGACTTTCCCCTTTCCATAATAATCTTTGTATGGCCTTGTCCCTGTCCTCTCTCCCTTCTCCCCATTATGCTTTGTAACTAATAAAGCTTGTCTATCTCATTTTAAGCTTCACCGTCGTACTTAGCAAATCAGATGTCATCTTTTAATCATGCAGTATCACTTCAGCCCTCTAATATTCCTCTCTCTCTCTCTCTCTCTCTCTATATATATATATATATTATGGCAATTCTCTTGTCAAGATGTTTTGTTATTAGTGATATCAGGTTAACGCATAATCTCTGTTGGATTTGATCTGTAAAATGTTATTTAACAGTGATTGAATTGTATGATATTTATTTAAGGATGGTCCTGGCTAGAGAATTTCTATATATATATTTATAATATTCTTCTTTGTGTCAAATTGGCTGAGCTGGTGCTTATTGTTTCTCTGATAAGAAAAAAGTTAATATTCTAGTACTGATTTGGTTGTTTTTCATCATACTGACACTGCTGGCTTTCACTTTTCCCTATCATTTATATCATCCAATGGTGTCCATAACTTGTTATTTTCATCATTAACTTCTTGTTTTTCAAATTTGATTCTATTTAGTCTATTATTTTTCATATTTGACAGCCTAATGAGGGAAAATTCATTTTTTCCTCTAATGATTCAGGGGCCTTAGTTATTATAGTTTGAGAGATACTTTATATTCTTTTAGATAATATTATATTTTGGAGCCCTGCTTTGGTGTTCAGGATAGCTTGATGTTCTCCTACTTTATATCTTCTCTTGATTCAATATAATTTCTCTGTTTCCCTTGCATTTATATGTCTGGAAGTTTTATGGTCTGATTGTTTCATCAACAGATTCTCCAAAATTATGAGGATATTCTTCGGAAAAACCAATTATACTTACAAGATAAAGGCAAGCTCAAAAGTGCTCTTGCCGGGTTGGTGTATTGCTTGTCACTCTTGCCATGTAAAACAAGTCAAGATTCATGTGAAAAGGTACAGTCAATTTGTCACTCAAACAAAACTGTAGCATACATCTCTGCTCCCTCATGTCTTTTTCTTCTCCATAGAAGCCAATGTTTTGGTAAAACTAGGAGGAGTCCATTGCATCTTCAAACATATTTATTATTCTATCCTTCTTCGTAAATATTTTATTGCTGGTTTCTTGTAATGTTTATGCTTTTTTGTGTGTAATCTTTGCATTGGGGTGGTATTTTTTTATTTGAATTGATGTGAGAAGGATTCTAAACCAAAGACGTTGAGTTATTTTAGAAAGTTAATATATAATTTTTGAAGAGTTAACTTAGAATACTCTTGAAGAGCAGGACCTTTCCTCCAGATTTTCTGTTCTTTTAAAGCACAGTATCGTATGAATTTATGTTGATGTATTATTGTCATCAAAGTCCTTATGTGTTGATTGTCAAATAGTTTGCCTTCTTAGCACCTAATTACTAACGCTCTTTCATTTAATCTCATAGAATATTGTTGGAGAAAGAATATTGCATCCTTTTGAGCCTGAAGTACCTACAGAAGCTTCTGGTAACTGAAAGCACATTTTACCTTGTCTCTTGGCTCTTCACTTTTGGTTTTTAATGTGATGGTATGGTCTTCATATTAGTATCAAAGTTTGTAGTCAGCTCTAAATCAAGCAGTTTTCAAGGGTTTAGTTGTGTTAACTGGTGGTAAGGCTTAAGCTTAGGGAGTGTCTTCTACCTCATTCTTTTTTCTCTATCTTGTGCGGCTTTTAGTTATATTACTTGCTTGTGGTATTGTTTTAATGATAACATGAACTAAGTGCATAATCATGCCTTGATGATAACATCATTTGTTTGTATTTACTCTGTTATTCTTGATTTTTACTAGTAGTACCATACGTTTTATCTTTTTATTTTTGTTAGTTTACTGTAAAATCAATTGCCTTTCATGTTGCCTTGTTATCTGGTAGGAAAAAAGTGATTTCCACATCTGAAAGTTTGTTTTTAACGGCATAAGTTTTATAGCAAGAATAAAATAATCATGTTACTTTTGTCCTTAGTCTTTCTGTCTTGTTTTTTTTTTCAATTTTTATTATCTTGGCTCAGTAAAAGATATATTTCTGTTGTCACATCTTCTGCATTCGAGTGTAGGGTTTTCTTCCATCGCAAGGAAACTGAAGGACCTTGTCCCAGTTTTAGTCAACTGTTTCCAAGAATTTATTCCATTGGTTCATGACGTGACATCACTGGATGCACGATCATTTGATTGTATGCATTATATACTTCAAAGCATAGATCTTGCAGTTGGATTTTTTGTTTATGGAACCCACCAGAGCAAACCAGCATCGCAACCTTCTTTTGGAGGACTTGATGCAGCAATATTGGATCAAACTATATTGTCGGTATTGTTGAAAAAGTTATTCAGTGTATTTCCCCTAAATCCAATGCATCACCTTTCTGATAAGGTATTACCTTATTGTAACTTCTATAATACCTACGATGCTTCTGTTTGATTATTTCTTATACACTTTGCTTCATATTGGTATCGCATTTTATGTCTATTTATATTAAAACCCTCTCACCTGTCCCTTCAATAATGGAAATGTATGATGCCTAGCTTACATATCTAAGTTGCATTATTTTGTCATGCTGTTGAACCATGAACTTGATCATTGCTTATAAGCTCATAGATTTTCCAGATTTTTCAGTCCTTCACTCCCTGATATATGCCATAGTTTTTTTTTTCTCTTCTCCATGAGGGGTCTTACATTCCAAAGATTGTTTGAGTTTTTATTTATTGCTCTTGCTAAATTAAGAGATATCTCTAATTTTTTATTCTTTGCGCTTGGCAGGTCGATGATAGATATTTTATCTTGAACATTGTTATTACAAAAATATTTATGCATTATAGTGAGTGGATCTGCCCTCCTGCAGTCTTGTTGGAGGAATTTCTAGAATTTATAGAAAATGCGCTTCTTGGCAAGGTTCAATTTCACAAATGAATTCCTATTATTTTTTTTAATGCTTCTTCATATGTGAAATTGCAATTGATGGTTATTAATACATTGATGAAATTTTAAAAGTTTTATTCTAATGGTATAAATATAACATTCACTTTTTGTACCCAATTATAATTGGCTAGTAGACAATGAGCTGTAGCCAATCAAGCTCAAAACAGAGTTTCAAATTTTGAAGTGATGTTGTCATGTTTGTCAATGTTTAATTAATGAAAGCTACGGGCACTGCTAGAGATACTGTGTACTGTAAAATATTATTTGAAAAGGTTCCAGCTTCCACAGATCTCTGGTGCTGTTTTGTGTGTCTGGTAGTTTGGGGGCGGGGTTTGGAGAAATAATCTAAATAGGAGGCCATTAAGGGGTGTACTTCTGTTCTTGTACTTTTACCTCCAGAGTCATTACAGATTGAGTTGTAATGTAGGTAATTTGGGATACTTAGCATTATTAATTCATTTAGAATATGCTTTGGTGATAGTTAAAAATAGCTTGAAAGCAAAAAGAAGGAATGTACTTATCAAATCATCCTACAAAGGGTGTGGTGTCCCTCTTTCTATAACTTTGAAAAAATGTGCAAATAGGAAACAAAATTCATGTCAACTCTTAAACGGGATCTGAATATGCCTTACATGTTCTTCGCGGTATAAATTATTTCTCTGAATCTGTTTGTATGCTGTTGAGACACTCTAATTTTTTTATAAAGATCTTTTGATTGGGCTGGGTATTGAAAATCAAATGATATCTATTCCTTATAGATTTTATTGATTTATGACTTTGCAGAGCTGCAGTGACTCACGCTCTGGTAAAGCTGTCTGGGAAAAACATTTACTTTTATTGCTGCCTTTTCTTTCAAAACTTTTACTGAGAATAACAAGTGGTTGGAAGCATCGTCTTCTTCAGGTTTGACTTTTACTTCAAGAATTATTGATCATTGAGAGCTTGTCTCAGTATATATCTTTAATTTGAATTTCTCTCGCTTTCTTAAATTTATTGTTCTCATACTTTAAATTTTGTTCTAGTTCTGTGTTCTTAAAGATGATGAATTTTGTGAACAATAATAATGATCAGCAGTGCTAATGAATACTTTATTGCAGGCATTTACCAAGACATTTGAGGATAGCAACCCAAAGTCTTCGTTTAAGTTGGCTTGTCTTTCCACAATTAAAGAAATGCTTGTTCCTGTAAGCTCAATTTTGCTTCTCGATAACAATTTCTTTCTCTTGATAATCTCTGTATCTCTTTCACTTCGCAACCTTATTGTAACGAAAATTAACTCTTTATGTTTTCAAAATGAACCTTAGAGAGATGATATGGTGTTCCTAGATGCCAGTGATCCCTTATTTGAACATCAGATTACATGGATAAGAGCTCTTCCCCAGTTGCTAATCCTGCTAGATGATGAGCACCCATCCTCCTCCCAGGTAGTTATCTGTTTAATATCTTCAACACTTGTTGCTGTGGCGGTGAGGCAATAGAATTTTGAATATGGATAAAATTGTTGAAGACAAATGTATTAGCAACCTATCTGGTCATCATTTACTAGTTATGATAATCTTCTATGGTTACCATCTTCACCATCTAAGTATCAAACATGAGTGACCATTGTCTATGAAATTCAAATGTCCTGCAGGTTGTGTTGAACATTCTACTTTGCCTGGGAAAATGTTCTTACTTGAATTCTACCTTTGCCTGGGAATTTGAGAACATGCAATGCACACTTCATAAGTTCTATAGCTCATGTCAAGACGGTGTGTATCAGTAGTAGTGAAGTTTATATTGGGTAAATTGCTTCTCTGAGCCTTGCGATTTTGTTTCTAATCATAATATTCGTTGTGTTACAGGAGACATAATTTATGGTCCTTTTGTAAGGCTTTCCAGGGATTCTCAAGAACTATCTGTCTGCTGCCTTTACTATTTCTCTAACTTGGGTTCTCTGCTGCTGAAGTCAATAACTTTTTGTTGCCTATGTAAGAATCAGTGCATCACATGCTTATTGGTTCGAGTCTTTATGAATTTCATTGTTCTGGATTTTAAGTTTTACCCTTTCTTATCATTACACATCTGAAGCTTTTCTATGGTCTGAGTTGATGACATTGACAATGAGTGAAGACCTTTTGGTAGTTGAAAGAGAGTGAATGTTCTGTTGGAACTGAAGACAGATGTACTTAAAATTTCCATAATTCAGTCATAAAGAGGGGGTTAATTTTTCAATTTGGTATATGTGTTACTTGGTTTCATGTAACCGTTGATTGTGGTGTAAAGGGATTTTTGTTTTTGTTTTTTGACAAAATCATTTGGACCTTAAAGTTGATCAGAACATAACTATATTTATTACTTGTACAATTTTAGTGATATTTTCCCTGCCTGTATATTGCAGGTCCTGAGTTGGACCCATTTGTGCTACTTCGAATCACAGAGGTTCTGCATTCTGCCTTTAATGCTGGACATATCCAGATTGCTGATCACATCAGTTTCTTCATCACTTTAATCTCCCGTTTTAGAGTTTTCCCTGGTACTATGATGATTTCTTCTTCTATGGTCAGTTATTTGTTTATTCAAAATTGTTGATTAACCCCTTAAGTTCAAGCTAGCAGAGAGAGCTTAACTGTAGTGTTACAATTCTAGTGTTTCGACTTTACTGTACCCACTGATATCCAAGACTGAGGATTAGTGAATTGACTTACCGCTTTGGTCCTAACACAAATAGATTCAAATAGCAACAAATATAAT
Source organism: Anacardium occidentale (assembly GCA_026122585.1). Lineage (NCBI taxonomy): Eukaryota > Viridiplantae > Streptophyta > Magnoliopsida > Sapindales > Anacardiaceae > Anacardium > Anacardium occidentale. Next base: position 455,303 of record JAJEJH010000296.1, read on the forward strand.
CACCTCATGTTGTAGTCTAGTTAACTTAATGAACAAATTCGAACATATGCCTAACACTCCTATCTTGGCTACATTGTGTTGAGGTATCATAAATCTAAAAATCTGAAGCTCATAAAAGTTTCCTTACAATAATATCTAAACTTCATCAATGATTTTCATAAAAATTTTGCTTTTTCTATTAATTTTTCCATATTTGATAAGCTCCTTTCATATTTAAACTTCGACAATGTTTTTCATACAATATTTGTTTCTTTGATTTGCTTTTTCAAATTGGTTAAATTACCATTTTATTCTATATTGCATGGTACATTGCTGTTTGGTATAAAATAGATTTCTATTTGGGTTGCTTGTTACATCTTTTGTGGTGCCGGGCTTGCTAGGAATGATAACTTTGCTAAAGGTTCCCTTTTTTTTTTCTCCTTAAGTGTAAAGCATAAGCCGACAAAAGGAAAAAATGTTGTCTACAATGACTTGATCCCAAACTCTACCTTTTAGAATTTATCATCTATTTAAATGCTGCATACCCCTGGCACATGTGCAGATTTTAGATGAACTAATAGTTCTAGTTTTAGACTCCCATTGCTAATTTTCATTTTGTCCTGCATTCTCATTTCAGAACTTATGCATCCTGCTGTTGTGAGTGATGTGAAGATCTCAAATCGTGGAACTTTCATGCTGCTCACAGATGCTGTCTGCTCATGCCTGTCAAAGATGGGTGATAATTCTCTTGTTCTCCAGCTTCTAGAGAATGCAATAATTAACCAACTAGTAAGTTGTCATAAATATTTCTGCCTCATGATTTTTTTTTTTTTTTTGCTTTACATTGAAGTCTTTGTTGCACCATGATCTGATCCTGACAGATCCCTAAGTTTAATTTCGAGAACTTTACATCCAAATTTATTTTGTTAGTACATTCTGATGTGTATGCCATCTTTTGGTTGACAAATGGAAAGCCTTTAAGAAATTTTTGGAAACATAAAGCTCTCACAGAATTCATTTCATATGTTGCAGTTACTAAAGCCTCCTCTAGACAATGCATGTGCCATGCTCAGAATGCTTGTTATGCTAGACTGTAAACCCACAATGCTTTCAGAACATGGTGTCATCACTCTAAGCGAGTATCTTTCAGGATACCTAGTTGAGGTTGCTCATGTAAGCATTTTTTTGAATCTACCTGGGCTGTTTAAAAGCTGATTTTATTTATTTCTCAACAGAATTCCTTCTTTTTCTTTTATCAAGTTTTATTTGGCTTTGTGGGGATTGTTTCTTGCCTTATTTTTAGGGATCTAAGATAATGATACTAAGTTTTGTGACAAAGAAAAAAATTTCTGAGTCTCATTAAAGCACACATACTTTCCTCTGAGAAGAATAACAACTATTCACCTTAGTGTTATTTGCTTAATGACTGAAAAATACAGAGCCATTTTTACCTTCTGGTTTCAGATTTGGATGTCCTGGGGTATATGTGAATTAAAATGATATTCCCTTTTATTGGCTATAATAAATTAAGTTAGCCTCTTTGTAGGAAATGTTCCAACATTCTTTTGACCTCATGTATTGCAAGAAATTTTATGAGCATTAGTTAAGCCATCAATGATCTATTATCACATGTTAGAATGACACTCAGAAACATCTAAATTACCTTAACCCAAGCACAGCCTATATAAAGCTAGTATTTTGACACTGCAGTATATATTACTGATAATATATTTCTGTTTTTCAGTGCACCCGGGAAGATGATGAGCTTACTGGCCTTACTTGTACGCAGTCATGCCAGTATTACGTTCTACCTTGCTTTTTCTTGTTTGATAGAAGCCACAAGATATTGGAGCTTGTGTTGAATAAGATGGGCTCACTGATAACTCAAAGCCGTTTGTCAACCTTTGATCATATTTATCCTCGATATGAAATGGACCATTCAAAGAGGATAAATGCAGTTGTTTCTGCAATTTTATTGATGCATAAGGATGCTAAAGTTCGAAAAATTGTTTCTTTGTTCAAGGAAGAGGTGGTCCATATTTTACAGAGCATAATGTCTTTGCAGGTATTATTTTTCATCTCAATCAGAATTTATGCTATTTTTGAAGTATTATATGTATCTTCATATTTATGGTTGCCGTAATGATTAGCACTATATTTAAAAGGAAAATAGCACATTAAAAGCTAACGTTATCTGATATCCCTTTTGATGGTAGAACATTTTATTTGCACAAGTTTGGATAAGCTCATATGTTGTGTAACTTTATGGGACTTGTGATTATCCAAGCTTAATGTTGGTTCAGATATGCCTTGTATGCATGTTGTTTGCTCATAGTGGAAAAACCTTATGTATTTTCTATGCAGCTATGCATATTAATTGTAATTACATTGTAATCTGGAAATTTTTTTAGAAATTGTCAATTGATTGGAAGCCGTTGATTTACAAATACATTGCTTCCCTTATGTGTAGTTGTCTATTAGGTGTAACTTATGCATAAAATGAACCCATCATGGCAGAAGATAATTAGACTGATACCTATTACTGTTGGGTGAATTTGTTTACATCCAGTTTGCTTTTGATTGACAGCAATGATTCCAAGGTGGCATGATTTGTTTTAATGGACTTGTTCTTCTGGGCCATTTCATTTTTTATGCAGACTGCAGAGGAAGCCGACCTAAATATTGAAGAAAGGCACAAAATACAATGTGCATATGATCAATTAAAGATGGTTACAAGCATGCTACCTAATAGAGTTGTAGCTATTTGATCGTGACCAAGTAAGGAAGCTAGATGCCCTGGTGAGTCTTGAATCTTTACCCAGACCACCTTCAACAATTATCTATGAGACTTCTGAAACCAATATTTCATATAGAGCAGGGATAGTTATATATACATTGTTCATTTTGTCTTGACGGAAACCTGGGTCAAATTGTGAAGATTTGCAGAAAAATGAGGAATTGTCTCGTGTTTTGACTGTTAGAATTTGGTCCAATGTAACACAAGTTAATTATGTGCCTAAAATGACAGTGAAAAAGAGCAAACTTCACCAGGGCCATTGACACTACTGTCCATAATAAAGGAAAAACTGATATCTGAGTAATATCATTATCTCATATCGAATATTAATCCCAGTTGTTTTTTTTGTTTTTTAACCTTGCAGCAGCATTGCATATTTTTGAGTGAGAATGGAGGGATTTGGCTTACGCATCAAGATAATGCATTGCTCATGAGTTGTGAGAATGGTATAAAGGCTATGAAACTTGCACAGCTGATTCTGTTATGATTCAGCTGATATGTCGTCCAGGGCATGCATATCTGCAATTTTGAGTTCTATACCAGATTACCACCGGGAGTTTGTAAAAAAGCTGTTCGTCTTGCCAACTTTGATTTTATAGAAGGGTTAATAATGTTATGTAGATTATATATTCACTAGATTATATCGCTTTTTCAGCCATGGTTAATTGAAATTTTGTAAGGCAAAGTACTTTCTTTTCACAAGTCTTCTTAAATATTTAGGGTTGCAAGTTTTACAGTCAATATTATTAACAATTGCCTGTTAATAAATTAATCGGCAATGAAAAATGATTGATGGAAGGTTTTATTTTTCTCCCAGTTAAGGGATGATTCGTTAATTTTATCTACCAAAACATAACATTCAATCTCTCATATAGACAAAACAAAGTTTCATATGATAATGTTTAACACCTAATTTTAGGAACGAAATATTTAGGGATGATTTCTATTTTGTTCCAAAGTGGGGCTGATGTACACTTTGTTCCAAACTGATCATGTAAGAATAAGTAATATCATTGATGAAATGGATGGTGCTGCCAGTGGGATGGGTAATGTTATTAATAAGATAAATGTCATTATTGATGAAATAAACAACATTATTGAAATAATATTTGAAATAAATTCAAATCAAACTATTAAATCAAAATTTAAACTTGAATTTGGTTTGAGTTAAAGTCTAACTTCAAACACCATGTATAGACAATGTCGAAGCCACGACAAATCAAAATTAATGAAAACTAAAGTTGAAACATCAATATCAATTAAAATAACGTATATTATTGTTGCTATGATGAAGAAAACTCATATTGCAACGTGACTGCAATGGCTACTAAACTTTCTTAAAAACTCTCATTTCCTGAGTTTAATCATTTATTTATATACTGTAGTCTATGTAGGGTTGGGACCCTTAATTTAGAAGCCTTGGACGTTGCATTGCAGCGCGATTGGAAAGTGCTGCAGTGTGCAGTTTTTATTCAATTTACATATTTGGGTTCTGTTACTAACACTACGATTGGATAGATTTGGCATTGCGGAGCCAGACCAGATTGCTGCTCATCTTCCTATGGCACTGCAACTAAGTCACTGCAATGCCTAGATTCTGGACTGCATCTACACATTGGCATTGTGAAGTGCTCAGACGTCGTTGCATTGCAAGTCTCCCTCCTTACCTAATTCTTCTCGCTTGCTCATATTTTTGGATCTGACTGGAATCTTCATTCCACTGGTCCCCAGCGTTTTTTGTTACGCTTTCCATCAAACTGACCTGAAAATTATTAAAATCCTGTCAAACTCCAAATACAAACTTGTGATCCCAAATTGTGCCCGAATCAAAAGTAAACCCGTAAAATTCAACCTATAAATGTCACAAAATAACTATAAATTTGTGTATATGAAAAAACACTTATCAATTGACAATGTGAAATTCACGGCTCTCTAACGTCTCAAGCTGACGGCAAAGTCTAGAACATTCATCTTCATCGGTGCATTGAATCTGGAATGTTATTCTTTTTATTAAGCATGATAAAAACCGAAATCTTTTTAAATAAACAAAATTCAAAAGGTCAAAACCAATTTAAGAACATTATTTTGGGTTCAATGAATAATCATTTTTATCAATTTGATCAATTTTAGTATCAATTTTACCCTCACTATCAAATCTAGTTCTCGTTACCTTTCATAGATTTTATATAAAATCAAGTGTCCATAGTTTGTTTCTTCAAAATTGAGGGAAACGATGGAAAATTGAAGAACTGAAATCATAATAGATGACATAAGCACAAAAGAAACGAGATCAAACTCAATCACCCTCCAGTTTGGAAAAATTATATTACAGAGAGAAGCCATAAAAAGAACTCCTTCTGTCAATTTTCCTAATCCACTAAACGGAAACCACAATGGTGGGTGCAATTTTCTGTGAAACAGAAGTCATACTTGCTGTTTGTGGCATTAGAGCCATATGGGTCACACCACAATGGTATTGGATCTTTCTTGGTATACAAGGCTCTCCTAAGCAGATGTGTTGAGTAGAGTGAGTCATCCTTTGTTTTGTTTGTCTTCTAATTCTGTCCGTTCCATAATCACGGCTAAGTTGATAAACAATTTATTGTTGCATTGGCTTGTCTTGTGTGAGATTGAAATTGTGGAAAACGGAGATTATTAGGATATCAACTATTTCCTGAAATTTTCCTTTTTATTTATTGTGTGTGATTCTCCTTCCATTAAGATCTAGCTTTGATAAATTCACTATAAAGAACTCTTAGAATTGTTCAAAAATCTGTATGACATTATAACAAAATTTTTGGAAAATTAGTTTTTCTTTTTCTTTTTTTTTTTTTGGAACTTGAAACATTCGTAGTAACAATCCCAACTACTATTGGAATGTTAAGAATATCATTGAAAGTTATCGATTTGCCTTAGATTATTAGATTGTTATCAGAATTTCAAAAAACTCATTGAAAGTCATTAAAATCTTGTTGAAAGTCATCAAAATCTCACTACAACCCTAAAGTGCTTTCAGAATTTGTTAAAAATTATAAATCTCTCCTGGTTGGTGACAAAAATTCTCAACCATTGCTAGACTCCATATAGAAAACTTTAAAATCCTTTAGAACTTGTCATAATCTATTCAAAAATTGCGAATCTTCCTTCATCGTTGTAGAAATCCTTCAAAAGTTGTTGGCAACTCAAGGGTTGTTGGTTGAAATTAGAGTAGACCCTTGAAATATCTTTGTAGTCTTGAAAGACCCCGATGTTTTTTAGAAGCATGATAGACCCCTAAGTTACAAGAAATACCAATATATCCTATAGTTTCAATAAGTCTCATATTCAAGCTCAAAGCTTAATATGCCCAAAAATTCATTATGAGAAGGAGTATATTTGTTAAATTCACTATGATCAAACACGAAGTCCAAAAAAGCTTTAATGAATCAGACCTAGACAAGAAACTTTGAGGCCTAAATGGGTAAACCCAAAGCTAGGGCCTAAAATGTTTTTGAGTTTGTGCTTTAACAAGTCAGACATGATATAGTATATCCGATTGATAGCCCTATCTATGCCAAAAATTTTTGACAACATGAATTGTTAATGATACCTATCTAAAGTGGCTACTTTAGACTTAGTTATAATTCTAAGGATTTAATGTTTGAATTTGTCTTACTGGTGCCTAAACTATATTGTGATCAGTATTGATTAACAAATTAATCAAGGAAATGAAATTTGTTGCTAAATTCATTTTTAAACAATGTGTTTTTTAGGTTTTAAATTCAGGGAAGACAATTGGCCATGTTTATACGTGCTTGGGACTCTTCTTTTCTAAAGTTCCTCCTTCAACCATGGAAAAATTGTTTCTTTCATTCTTAGTTCAAATTAAATAGGGCAAATTAATAAAAATATACAACTTTTTAACCACTTATACAATTTTGTACAAAAAAATTATACAAATCTATCATATTATAGAATATAATACCAGTGTTGTTCTTCTATTGACTCTTGTTAAGTTAAACTTTCTTCACATTTTTCAAACAAACGACTACATCTATGGGGTAAGCGTTACACTTTTGCTTACTCCCTTTTATAAAAAGGGTATTTTTGGTATTGTTTCTTATAATATGCTATATTTGTATAATTTTATTTTTTTAGTATAAAATTATATAAGCAGCAAAATTTTGTATATTTTAATTAATTTTCCTACAAATAGGGATATTATGATTTGACATTATTATTTAAGACATCTTAATTTCTTACATTGAGAGAGTCGTTTGAATGTAAAATATCTAAATACAATCTCACAAATTATTCCATTTATTCTTATAAGTCATCTTAACCTTTTTTTTAGGTCCACACTAACATGTGAGGACCAGCAAAAGTGAAAAATATTTGTAGGTCTAGATGGTTTGTGTTGTTTATTAATGATCACTTTAGAATTTTAAGGATATTCCTTATAAAAGAAAAATATGAAGTTAGCCAAATATTAAAAAATTTTAGCAAGATGGTTCATACACAATTTGAAAGAAATATTTAAATCTTAAGGACTAATAATGCAAAAGATTAATTCAATTTTATTCTAGAAGATTTTCTAAAGTCAAAGGACATAATTCATCAAAGTTTTTGAGTTAACACCCCTCAACAAAGATTAGATACTTGAATGGAAAAAAAAATATTGATTAAGTTTTAACCCTAATTTTCTAGTAAGTATACTAAGTCCAAATAATAAAGGAAGTATTTGAGGTTGGCGTATTCACAGGATTGCATAAGCAAGTATAAAGATGATATCACCTCTAACTTTATCTAGACTACCAAATATAAATCAAAAATAAAATTAAAACTAAAAAATAAAAACAGAAAATTAATAATTGCACCTAAGTAATCAGATGATAATATGCGAGCTAATGCTAAAACTTTGGATTACTCACTTCAAGACAACTTTTCTATATGACAAATATCATGTTATTCATGTGACAATGGAACTCTTTAAGTTGATCAATATTTTTTCTCAAGCAATATTAATCCTATTTTATAATCTAATAACCTAAATATCTCTATGTAAGTTTAATTAGATGAGAATGCATTAAATTTAGTAGAATTCACTAGCTTTCGGCACAAGTCTATTGTGCCTATGACCATTGCTTGTATCACCAAATATATCTCTATATTCGATTAATCCATGGTTTGTATTCTGTAACTTTTATACAATATCATCTCTCGGTCTTAATCACATAAAAAAGTTCATATTAAAAATTGGTTAGATTTCTAATAGACATTAAGTTCATAACACAAACTCACAACGAAATAACATGCTTCTAAATCATAATAAAAAAATGTTATAAATCCATAAATTAGCTAGCCCTAGTCTTAGCAAAGAGGATTTAGTTCTTCATTAAGAAAAAATAAACATTCAGATTCAAGCAAAATATAATATAAAATAAAAATGAAATCTGATGAATTGTTAAATCTTTTATTGAAATCTTCTGAAAATTTATCTTGCAATTACAATCTGTATTGTTTATTTGAGTGAATCTTCAAACAAAATCAAGAATCTCTCAAAATTGCATAAAAAATCTCTCAAAAATTGTCCTAAGGTGGCTCTCCTTTTTTTAAGTAAGTATATAATAGATACATAGAGCCTAGGGTTAGGAAAAAAGTCCTTAAAAACATGGATTTTTGTTGCATGATACTACACTGTGATGCCAAGTTTCTAACATTTCCGCATACGTCGACACTAGGGCGCCATGCTGTGGCACTAAGTTTCTGGATTTTTGTTGCATTAGGTGCTGTGGCACTACATTGCGGTGTGAAGCTTCTAATTTATAAATTTTTAGTTTTCATAAAATTGTAGTCCTAGATGTCTAGTTTTATATGCATTTTGAATCACCTCATTTGGACTTTGAAATCTCAAGTTATGACCATTTAAGTCCTCAGTGGTCAGACACAAAATTTTACGAATAAAACCTAAATTTGTGACAGTGGTTAAAGGCCCAAACGAACTCAAATTTTTTCCCATAATAGCTTTCTGAAAATCTTGAGATGTACATTACAACTTTGTTGAAGACTACTTTTCATTATCAAGCTCAAACTTATTGAAAATCTTTGTTCTCTTACTATGGTGCACAATACTCTCTTGCCTCTTTTTGCTTTGGTCACTTATTATTTCTTGAACTAAATTCGAACCACTGGCTAGTCTTTTATAAGTGTCTTTTTGGCTTGATTTCCATTAAATTCACATCAAAACCAATATTTTATACAAAACCAAATATGAAAACCTGTAATCTTAAAATATGCAAATAATAAGGGTAAAATGGTTAAATCGCCCCTTAAAACTTTATAAATTAACTACAAAATTATATATGTAATTAACACTTATCACAACCCTGACCAAATGTTTGCTAGTCCCTAGCAAAATAAGCAACTTATTGGAATAAAGGAAGAACAAAAACTAAATGAAAATAAAATTAAACTAACATATTCGCTAACTATCGAAACCACTTCCATAGGTTGTCATAGTTGCATTTAGTGTATGCAACAAGCCTTTAAAACCTTAGGCGGCCTTACTGGACGAGTTGTAGTCTTATGAGTGTTTTTAGCTATGCTACCCACAAACTTCGTTTACTTAATCCCAAGAACAACATAACATGTACACATACTATTTCAATAAAATAATAACTAACTCATACAAATGTTTTATGAACTACAACAAATAATTAGTACACAACTTACTAACCTTATCCTTTTTAAAAGTATTTCAAGTGAACACACCACTACTTTATTAGCTCTTACATCCATTTCATTTGCAAACCATTAATCAAACTTTCAGAATATATCTATGCATGAATTTTATGTTCGATATGTATCATGCTTAATAATATTTTTCTTTGTTGTTCTTTTCTTTCACATATAATTTTTCAAGGCTTTATTTGGTTTCCTTAGGTTCTGAATAGTCTTTTTACACGAGCAATCAATACTTGTAATACCACCACCTAGTTACTTAACTAGTCACAAACCTAAGGTGTTTTGCATACTTTTATCTTTAGTAGCCTTTTTTTTATGGGTCATTCACGGTGGATATGCTAACCCCTAACCTACTCAACAACTAAGACATTGGAGTAGTTGAAATTTTAATTCATGTCCTTGATGTTTTCTTCATCTATATGCTCATTCTATCTTAGGAAATAAGCAATAAGGATTTTCAACCATAGTTCAAATAATCTTGGCATTGTGATACCAGGTAGTAGGGCAAGAAATTGCCTTGCTTTATTCTTTGGCTTTTCTTTTCCGATTGGCTTGGCTTGGCATGGCATTTCATTTCTTCTTTTAACTTGTTGTACAACCATTTTAAGATCTTGGACTTCTTGGAGGACCATGAATAAGGGTTAAAATGCTTGAGCTTCATTTAAATGCATTGCTTGGATGTATTCTTGTTCATCTTACCTTTGAAGTTTGCATAGAAACCAACCTTCGAAGGCTTGCCATGAACTTGATGACATTTTGGTGGATTGGAATTCACATCAATCTTCTTGAGTTGAAGAGGATTTGTCCTCGAATCCTATTCAATCAATTTAACCACCAAGTTGCCATTAGAATCATCAATTAAATTAGTATCATAAGTTTTTATGTTATCAACCTTGGAAACGTTTTGCTCATAAGTGACATTCTCAATCTCATGAAAGAAAAGGGTGGTTTTCTTATTATTTACATCATTAAACTCATATAAAAGAGCTTCCTCAAGTGCACTGGCCTTCTTGCTCATAACCATAACATCAATAGTTTGGTACTCATTCATATTGTTCTTAACTTGACTTGCATTAAAAAAATAGGTTCTTGTGTGAAGAACTAGGGTTAGAAGGTGCTTGAGCTAGTACTTTGGGTGAGGATGGTAAGGTTAGACCAAATGGCAAATTGTACACCACTTTCCTCTGCAATTATAATGGCCTATCAATCATCAAATGACACACATCAACAGGTGTTACATCAAAAACCACCTCGTCCACATATTTTCCTATGAAGAAGGGGATAATAACTTGTTTATATACTAGAATTGTTTTCCCATTGCATGGCCTTGCAAGGTCAAAGCTTCGAAGGTTTAATTTATTTACATGGAGGGTAGAAGCTATGATGGTATATCTCCCACCATTAATGATAATCTTACAATCTTTTCATTTATTGTACACCTAGTGTGGAAGGAATTTATGTTTGCCATTGGTATGATCTGTAGCATCCCAGGTTTTAGAAAGCCCTCAGGGGTAGAGTTTTGGGGTTAGAAATAGAATTCAGTGATAGATTGGGGGTCTAGAAGAGTTCAGGGGTGAGATAGAAGTTTTCTAGGGCTGTGTGGCCTTCGTATAATGCCTTTAGGGAGGTTTTAATCATGCGAAGCGTGGGAAATGAATTCCCTTCATTTTCCCTTGGTGCACTCCCGTGCACTTTTCCCTGCACGCTCGTGTAGATGGGTAGAAAAGAGTGAGAGACGAGAGTTTATTGCATTTCTCACCTGTTTCAACCAACTCTCTTCTCTGTTTTCAGCAGCTCTCAGCCCTAGACGCGAAATCCAGTTTCCAGCAGCTTCCAATCCAACAAGAGATCAGAGAGAATAGCTTGGATTAGAAATCTCCAGCAGCCATGTCAAGAGGTAAGTGTTCCTATCTCTTCAGAGCCTTCCCAGCTTGTTTGATGATTGTCTGATGATGTTTAGAGATGTGTGGTTACATTGTCAGCATGTTTGAATGTTTAGATGTGATGAAACTGATGATTGAAATGCTTGCCTTCCACCCAGAAATATGTTTGCTGTGTGTTGTGTGTGTGTTGTGAGAGAAAGCTTGGCTTTCCATGGTGGAATCCGTAGTTCTGGATGATTACTAAAATTGATGATGGATATGTATTTATTGGAGTGCCATTGAAGTGTGTATAAGTTTAATTTCAGATTGGATGAGATTTGGGTTGGTTTCCTGCATTTCCAGCTGGGTTCTGCTGCTGTTAAACCAGGTGCACGCTCGTGTGTCCGCAGACGCATGCCCGTGTGCCTTTGGTTTTGCGAGCGCACGCCCGTGTGCATGTTGAGCACACGGCCAGGAATACAGGGCACACGACCGTGTGTCTTGGGGCACACGACCGTGTGTCTTGGGGCACACGACCGTGTGTTCGCTTTATGCTTGAAATGGCCATCAGATTCCAGAAGCTGGCACAACCAGGCACACGACCGGGACAAGGTCCCGTGTGTTTGGGCACACGCCCGTGTGCCCGTGCCTAGCACGGCCGTGTGTGCATGCACGACCGTGTGTTCCCTTTTGCACGGCCGTGTGTGTGTGCTGCACGACCGTGTGCTTTCCTTGCACGGCCGTGTATCAGTCAATTCCTCCCAGAATTTCAGAAAAAGCTTAATAAAGGCTTGGTAATCCATCCAGAAGGTTAATAATCATCAGATAATCCAGAAATCAGCTAAGGCATACAACATATGCATTCATAGCACAACATGTAGTCGGAAGATGGATCCAGGGATCCAAATTCAGTAGTTTTAGCATTCAAAACCCAATGTATGAGTTTCAGTTTTGGGGTGAACTCGAGGGGGCATCTGTGGGACCTAGCTTTCTGACACCAGTCAGTCTGCTCAGCATACCAGATTCAGCTTTCTAGCCAGTAGCTAGAATGTTCAGCCCACTTGGCCAGGATGCCAAATCCCTGTGTTCATCAGCCTGATCAACACAGCAGATACTTTTGGGTACATACAGAGATTAGCATGCATGCATATTCCGATTTCAGTTTCCATGTCATGACATCCATTTCAGTAATTAATTAATAATGAGAAACAGCAATCCAGTATTCAGTTTCAGTACCTGCAAGCGCATAGATGTATGATAGGGCCGAGATCAGGTATGTTTGCCCTTGTTTGTGCTTGCTTGGGTTGAGGGAAATAGGAAATGCTTACTGGGTGATATTTATCACTCATCCCTTTCATTCTTCCTTCCTTTTCAGGTCAGTTTGCTGCTGGCGAGGAGCGGATGGACTGAGGCTCGCGAGAGAGGACCCACACACACCCTTTTCAGCATGTACCTGTATTTTCTTTCAGTTTGGACCTGTGAGGTCTTGTATATATTTTGTACATTCTCAGATGTAAATAATATGCGAAACAATATATATATATATATATATATATATATATATATATATATATAAAGCCAGCTTGGGCTCATTGTACATTTCAGATTCAGTTTCAGCTTCCGCATTCAATGTATAGCAGCAGGTTCTTTTCTTTTTCATAGCATTCCCGTCTCGGGTATCCAATTTCCAGTTTATTGAAATAAAAGATCAATTTTCTTCAGCAGCAGGGGTACTCGGGGCGGCGGATCCTACATGATCAATATTCATGTGCCAAGCCACTCAAAATATTATCAAACATCCCACCAATTAGTCAAGGACTTCAAGTAGAAAAGAAAAACAAGGGTAAGGGAATAAAATTAAAGTTTCTGAACAGTAAACTTTATGGAGTGAATATTGTATTTGGTTAGGGTTTGGGCTTGGACTAAGGGTTTCGGCTACAAGGATGTAAATAGTCTTGGTTTTGGGTTAGACTAGGAAATGTGTTGGGCTCAAATAGTAATGCAAGGGTTTATGTGTAATTAAGGTGAAGGATAGGACGATAATTGTGAAGTGGCAATTGGATTGATGGACACGTGATACCTAAATGTAATAATTATCACAATATCGTTGAACATTTTTTTTGATAATATTGTCAAATTTTTAATGATAATTATTTTGTGTTTATATTGATACTGCAAATAAGTACGACCACAAAATTTACTAATATCTGTGTATATACCAGATATTAATGAAAATGGTGGGTCGTTATAAAATCAACCATAATTGAGGGTTTTCTAGAACGGGCTAAAGGACTATTTTCCACCCATAGTTTGAGGCGGGGATAAAGTCTTACTCTCTAAGTTTCAAAAGCCCAGCCTCCCACCTAATGAAACATTTTTTATAATTTTTATACTCAAATGACTAAAATACCCTTTTTAAAAAAATATTTATAATAAAATTTTAAAAAAATTTTAAATATAAATAATTTTTAAAAAAATTTAAAAATTTTAAAAAAATTAAAAAATATATTAAAAAATTTTTAAAAATTTAAAGCAGCCACTGCCGCCAATGCCGCAGCGGTGGTCGCCGCTGAAGGGGCCAGGTGGTCGTTTCCAACCACCTGGTTTCAGTGGAGGCCAAATCTGGCCTCCCCGTTTGGCCGCCTCAGTTTTGGAGGAGGCGGTCAGATCTGGCCGCCTCCGCCAAAAATAAAGGTCGAAAACGGTCGCTGGGATCAAGATCGACCCTTTTTGATTGTTTTCAGCAGCTTCTTCTGGCGGAGGTGGCCAGATTTGGCCTCCTCGCCAAAACTGAGGTGGCCAGATTTGGTCGTCTTCATCGAACGGGGAGGCCAGATCTGACCTCCCTTGAAACCAGGTGGCTAGAAACAGCCACCTGGCTCCGTCAGCGGCAGCCACCGCCGCAGCAATGGCAGCGGTGGCTGCTTCAAAATTTTAAAAATTTTTTAATATATATTTTAATTTTTTTTAAATTATATATTTTTTATAAAATTTATTTTATTTTTTATAAAATTTTAATCCTAAAATGATAATATTACTTCTAAAGTGTTACTGTTTTCTGTTTTATTTAATATTAAAATGTTTCCATAGGTGGGAGACTGAACTTTTGAAACTTGGAGGGTGGGACTTTGTCCCGGCCTCAAACTATGGGTGGGAAATAGTCCTTTGGCCTCTAGAACGTGTGCTCTCACTAAAAATAGTATTAGTGTTATGATGCCACGGAACATGTTTGTAATTGCAAACGTGTTTGTGATTGTATATTTCTATGGATAGGAGTTTAGTAGTTGGAACTTAATGCATAATAATTGCCTTGAATCTCTATTTATGCTCTTGAATCTCCCAACTTTATCATATCATATAGAGATCTTCGCATATTATTAGAGATTTGAATTCTGTGCAACAATAATGGCTTTCGCCATTGCATCAGCCACTCGTATAGTTTCTTCGACGGTTGTTAGGCGATCAGGGAATTACAAACCTTGCAAATGGGACGAAGATCATCTGCTATCCTTGACTAATGAGTACATGGTGGCTAGTCGTCATCTTTATTTATTAAATTATTGTTGTCCTACTTAGTAGCACGATATAAAATTTAAATTCTGCATGCAGGAAGATAGATACAAAAAGAAGGCAGAAAAGCTGACGGAAGAAGTGAGGATGATAATTAATGATGTAGACAAGGACAGTCCATTGAAATAGCTTGAGCTGGTCGACAACTTACAGAGATTGGGATTGGCTTACCGTTTTGAAAATGAGATAAATAACATATTGAACAATGTTCATAGCAACAGTGATGATAAATGGAAGAAAGGAAATCTATATGCAACCTCTCTAGAGTTTAGACTCCTTAGACAACACGGTTATAATATAAGCGAAGGTATTGATCGAGAAAGAAGTTTAATGAATAAATTAGAAAAAAAAAATTATCAGCGTAATCTATAACAAGTTTTTTCTTGAGTGCAGAAGTTTTTAATAGTTTTAAGGACGCCACTGGCGGTTTCAAGGCATGCCTTTTTGACGATATCAAGGCGATACTTGGCTTTTATGAAGCTTCATTCTATGGGTTAGAAGGAGAAAGTATCATGGAGGAGGCTTGGCAGTGCACTTCTAAGTATCTTAAAGAGGTTTACAAGAAGGATATCGACCAAAACAGGGCATTGCAGGTGAAGCATGCACTGGATCTTCCTCTTCATTGGTGGATAACAAGAGCAGATACAAGGTGGTTCATAGATATATATGAGAGACGAGAAGACAAGAACCACATTCTACTCGAGCTTGCGAAATTAGACTTCAACATTGTGCAAGCAATACACCAAGAAGATCTTAAAGACACCATGAGGTAACTAAAGTCCCTCCTCTATATCTAGTTCTCATGATTTCATAATAATTTATCTGGCAATAATTCTTCCGTTAGGACATCTTAATATAATTTTGGTAGGATCATACTTACATAATAGTGAATTTGAATGGAAAAATAATATAATTCCAATGACATGTGACCCTGGCAAAACTTAGTAAAGACAGTCTGACCGAAAAATAGTTTCAAATCAGAACATCATGATTACAATTTTTTGGTGTGAATTGCACTTCGGCAAGACATTATCATAGCCACACTGGGTTGGAAAAATGACCCGGGACTATCATTTAATTGTAGCACAGTGAAAATATTGCGAATTTTGTTTATATACAGTCATTCATATGTAACCTGATCTAAATTCTTGATTTTGTTTCTTCTTTTTGTCTCTAAAAGTGTCGTCAACTTTTCTTATGAAGGTGGTGGAGGGATACTGGTCTTGGAAATTTAAGTTTTGCGAGGAACAGATTGGTAGCATCATATTTATGGGCTGTGGGGGTAGTTCATCAACCCCAGTACTCATACACCAGGAAAATCCTTGCAAAGGCAGGCTCTCTAATCACAGTAATTGATGATATTTATGATGTTTATGGTACCTTACCCGAACTTGAGATTTTGACTGACGCTATTAAAAGGTTGGTGGAAAAATGTTTCATGTTCTTACAAATATGTAGCTGCATGTTTATGTGAAACTTTTCGCATTTTTTCTTTTTTTGGTTTCAGGTGGGATATTAAGGCAATGAAACGGCTTCCAAGCTACATGAAAACGAGCTATCTTGCGGTTTACAACTATATGAATGAAATGGCTTATCATATTCTCAAAGAACAAGATTCGGACGTCACAGAACATCTAATGAAAATAATAAAACAAGAGTTATTCCTTTGTATTAATCTATAGTTAATTCTGAAATTTTTCTCAAGGTAAAATACTTTAACTATACTTATATATATACGTCCATGATGTCATGTGCATCAGTGGGGGGATATAGCAGAAGCATATCTCGTGGAGGCAAGATGGTTCCACACTAAGTATAAACCAACCCTAGAAGAATATATGGAAAATGCATATAAATCAATTACAGGCCCTGGGCTCTCAACTTTAGCTTACTTGTCTGCTACATATCCAATAGTGGAAAAGGAAGTGGAATTCATAGAGAATCATCCACCTTTAGTAAAATTGGCATCTATGATTCTCCGACTTCAAGATGATTTGGGAACTTCAACGGTATATAAACTATCAATATCCTTGAATATTGCTTTGAATTATTCTATTTCTATGATTCATTTGTGTTTCTTTAAATCGTTTAATTAGGATGAGTTAAAGAGAGGGGATGTTCCTAAAGCAGTCCAGTGTTACATGAATGAAACTGGTTGCTCCGAGGAAGCTGGTCGTGAACATATCCAACAGCTAACGAGGCAATTGTGGAAGAAGTTAAATTCACTCAGAACTCCTGCAAATTCTCCCTTGCCCAAAAATATTACTGAAATGATAATAAATATCCCGAGAGCGTCTCATTTAATGTATCTACGTGGAGATGGACATGGTGTTGAAGGCGAAGAGATTATGAATGTCATGGCATCATTGTTTCTTCATTCCATTCCTTAATCTGCAAGAGCAAAGCATCAATACTGTTTCTGGTTTATGCATCTCCATGTTGTAAGGCATATGACAAGGATCTCCTGTGTCATTCGTCATGTTAAGGAATAAATAAAAAGAAGTAGCATAGAACGTGGAACAGCTTCATCCACGTTGCCAACCAAAAGAACAAATGAGCAGATATTCTTAAAGACCAAGTCTACTAACATTATTAAAACTTGAATTACTCTTCAACCACAACAACAAAGCTATGTCTTTACATGCCACTAATGGAATTATTGTACCTCAAACTATGTAAATTGTTGATTAGATTTCTCTTCAACAGTTAGTGTACGCAATTTAGATACTAGCGTAAGTTATGATACTACTCTCTGATGGAAATATTACTAACTTAAGTCATTTATGCATAACAAATTAAATAAGTTCTCAACAAGTATGAAAAATAATTGAAATACCCTCCATTAAATGTAAACTGTGGATTTAACCGCAAGTATCAAAATAAACAACTCAAATAACAAACCAAGATTATCCAAATCATAAAATAACATCCCAAAAGTGTGTACAAGAAAATAAAGTATTGAACATCAACTGAAATAAACCAAAAACAGTCCCCCTCATGCTGCACCCCGGCTTACTATCTACCTCGACACCACCACCTCAACACTCAACTAGAAAATCAAACAAAAGTGGTGAGTGATAGGAGCATCTATCCCACAGATCATCAATCCAAAATTATCCCCTTTTATCTACTGATCTCGTACTCCTTTTCATAAATTTCTTTCATCATATAGGATTTATTGATACCTTCCTTGGATGACATAGAATGTTTTGCCTGTATGTCATTCAATCATTATAGTGAAAACTTTCATGTTTTATCTTCTGTTTTCTCATCTCTATGTCCATTGCTCTAGGCTGAAATAGGGATTTGTAATATACTCTGTGTTTTAAAAAGAAACTAAAAAATAATAAAAAATAATAGATAATAAAAAATAAAGGATCATAATATAGCCAATATTTCTTAACTTATTAAATTATAAATTTAGTATTTTAAATGTGAAACCAGAGACTCCTCAAAGAATATACATATAATATCACTCGTTTTATTGCAATTTGAAATTAGTTTGACAATATAATACAAGTTTTCAAGTAATGTAAAAGCAACTGGGTTTTTCTGTCCTTCACCATAAAACGAGAATTAAAATTTTGATATTTTGAAAATCCAAGGAGGGCTTCCAGCTAACTGTTCTTCAAAAGAGAAGAAATTTATTAAAAAATAACAAAAAGCAGAAGGCAAAACGGAAGCAAGAAGAAAAAAATCTGAAGAAAGGAGAGACGGGAGGCAGAGAAAAAAAAAAAAAAAAACAGGGGAAGAAATTGTTTTGAATGATTTTAAGTCATAGGGAAAGAGAGCAAGTTAATGTGGGTCAATTTGTGATGAAGAAATTGATTAATATTTAGGTACTGTTGCCTTAGTGGGGAAGTTGAATTAGCAAGGACAATGAAGGAAGAAAGGATGAGACGACAGCCATAATAATTGTCAAGAAAGTGGAGCAGATCAAGGTAAACATGTGAATCCACATAAATGTATGAGTAAGCAAGTGTATGGTGAGAAGACAATTATATTTGCACCTCAAAAATGAGCTTTATTATTATTTTAAGGTAAGGTTATGCATATTACATTTCTCAACCAGATTTCATGCACCATTTGTCTAGGTTTTTTATGACAATTTGGAGCATGATAATATGGCAGTGAGAAGGTTACTCCTTAAGTACACCTGTCCATAAGCTTCCTTAAATGAATGTACATTACTTAGAACCAATTTCTGTCACATCTAATCACCCAATTTGATAGTAATGGAAACATAACAAAGGGAAAGAGTCCAAATTCATAGTTGGCCTACTATAGGACAAGTTGACAGATTAATTATCTTCTTTGATTGATGCTCATAGCTGGAAACCCAGTTAGGCTTTTGTCTATCAAATGTTCAACCAGTATTACACATGTACCTTAAACTTTCAACTACAGCTTTAGGAAACTTTAATGATTTTTTGTAGCTGTGTTGAAAACAATTGAGCTAGTCTCGTGGGCATACTTTTATTTTGAAAACATATATTCTTTGTAATTGGCTGACATCTAAGACGACCCACTAGAGCTTTAATTTCGATATCCAAAATGGACCAATCTTGCTCAAAAATTTGCTCCTTTTATTATGTTATTAATATATGATTTAATATATGGCCAAAGGATTTATTCCCATCCAAGGCTTCAATCAAATACAAATTCTTATCTCTTAATATTTAAAAACCCAAACACTCACTTTTTGATCACTTTTCATTCAATTTTACTAACACTTTTTTATAAAATAACAAAAATGCTTTTATTAAAAAAAATTTATAATAAAATTATAAAATAATGAAAATATCCTTAATATTTATGCTTGCGTGCATGCTTACGTGTACGATAGGGCATGCTCGTGCATGCTCATGTGTGCTTTCCCAATAATACCATGCTATGCAAACAAGCGCGCGCTCTCGTGCATAGTGTTTAATGCACACTCGCATGTGTAGCCCTTCCGCCCGCTTGGTGCCCAGTGCATGCCCAACGTGCACACCTGTACGAGGAATCCTATGGCATAAAGCCGCTTCATACGAAGCCAAAAAAAAAAAAAAAAAAGTTGATTCAGATAAGAATAAGAGCAAAAATAAGCAAAACAAGAAACTATTTATTTGTGCGTATGGCCAGTGTGTACACTAGTACGCACTTGCGTGTGCGCTTCTGCCTTACACGCACGATGGGGCACACTCATGCACTCTCATGTGCACTCATCCCATAAATGTTGTGCTGTGCAAGCAAGCGTGCACTCTCGTGCATAGTTGATTCATTGTCAATCAACAACTAGATTCATTGTCAGCCCTTAAGTTGATTCAAAAGTGGGAACAACATACATTCCATCCAAAAGTGGCAATAAAAACAATAATTGATAACTACTGCAATTTTTGTAATCTATTCAACAATAAATAATAGTTTTATGGAACTATTTCCATGACCTAAACATTTATGATTAGTGTAATTAATTATTTTACTATCATCTAGAAAAAAGCATGTTCATTAAGAATTAATATATTAATTTTACTGATTATGATACATATATAATCATAATATACTTTTTTTTGTATAAATTTAAAATTGTATAAATATTTTGGACATCTTATTAACAAGAACATTTAGTTTCAAACAATTTCATCGTAAAGTTGTTTGTTATTCACTCATAGAATACTCAATAACATATCCATGAATGAAGAAATCAAACAATACTTGCTTTGTTATCTTGTATTCACAGCACCCTGTTGAACTTGTAGCTTTGACATGATTCAATGGTAACATCCTTCTCTTCAATATTATTTACTTCTTAGCAAGGAAAAGGGTGTTGTTGCTGGCAACTGTATTTCTGCCCTTCTTAAACTGGGAAAAGTAATTGGGCCTTGAAAATCTATAGTTCTGAGCCTAAACAAGCCCATTGGGCATTCAGTTTTCTTCGCAAAACCGAAAATCCGTAACGCTCCTTCTTGCTTTCAGTGCCTTTCTCTGCTCGATTTCAATGGCGACTGTACGGATGATAGGTGAGTAGGCTCAATCAATTCATGAAACTCAACTGAAGCTTCTCCTTCTCTTACCATCTTTATTTGTTTATATATTATAATTAATCTCATTGTTTTTGCTTTAAACAGATATAGCAGTTAACTTTACAGGTCAGTCAGGCATTTTATCGAACATTTCTATCTTCTACCTATAATGTGCGCTTCCTCTCTTCAAATTTTGTTCTTTGTGTGAATTTGACCAATTTCAATCAGTCAGATGGCATGTTCAAAGGAATGTATAATGGCAAGCAGTACCACGTGTCCGACATCACTGCCGTTTTGAACCGGGCATGGAGCGCTGGTGTTGATCGAATTATTGTAAGCATTTTCTTTTTCCCTTTTATGAATTATGTTTCATTTAGAATTGTCATTTATTTGGTTTACCTTTTGATGAAAGGACGTCCCGTCTTGTTTAAATTATGTATGATAGAAATACTTTTTGTTTTATGTTTGCATTCTCTGGGGCTTTGAGGCTTTGCAGATAGAATAAGTATATCCTGCCGTAAGCACAAGTGCTCTTATTTAAGAACCAAATTTATCCAGATTGTAATTTTGTATCTTTTTATATATTTTTATATATTAAAGGTCAGGATAGAAGTATAAAGGTTGATTTAGTCAGAGAAAAAATTGGGGTTTTAGTGAAAAGTGACGAACAAAGATGGTTGGCTGAATTAGGAAAAGTGGAAGGGAGCCAGCGGCTGGATTTTTCTAAGCACGCTTCGGGGACTGTACCCAATCTTTAGAATATTGTATCAACTGTGAACATGGATTACAGGCTTGATCTTAAGCTAATTGATTTTTAAGCTTGAAATTTGGAATATAACTTGAAGCCTTTTCTGCTGTCATAACTAAGGTAAGGGAACCGAAAGCTATAACATTGAATTTTCCTTCTGGAAAGATAGTCATCACAAGGCCAAAAATGAACAACAATAAAAAATGGGGGCGAGAAAGTATGCTAGAGTGATATGAACATATGTGGTGATAAAAAAAACCAAGAATAGGGAAATTAAAAGGCTATCTAGATTGAAGAAAGCTCCAACTTGGCAAGGGGATTAAGTGTCCTAGGTGATGCATGTGACAATGGGTGAAGTATGATGTTGTTAGTGATCGTCACGTGGCAAGTTGTTTAATTGAGTCCTTATGATAAATGCCATTTTTGTTTTGTGCTTACTTTGTATTTTGTTGTGCATGGATTGTGTGTCATGCTGTTATTAGTTGTTATGCTACTATGTGAATAATTATATTACGTGGGGAAGGAATGAAAATAAGAGGTTGAATTTAATTTGAATCCTCTTTTCTCTCTTTGAATCTTCTAGAGTTGTAGGCATCCTCGAATTGCCAAACTTCCCTTTGAATATTGAGATTTAAAAGGTGAGCTATCTAAACTGGTTCAAACTTCCTTAGTCTTGGATTATTACAATGATTGTTGTTGGTGCGGATGAAACATTTTTACAGAGCTATTATGAGTCTAGTCTTCAAGTTGATATTTGACGTGAGGTTCGTGTTCATTGGCCTTCGTCATTATTCTAGACAATCAATTGGCAATGATTATCGAGGATAGGTTTAATGACTCCATTGGTTATTATTCAGTTGCCAAAAATTTTAATTCAACACCTAAAATAGTTTATGCCTTATTATATATACCAATTGTTTTCTTAAACTCTTAGAATATTTAGATTCCTATTCGTCATATGACGATAGATTAGATGATGGAAAGGCAAGAGAAAGGCCTTTGCTACAATTGCAATGAGAAATTTCATGATGATCATGTTTGCAAGGGGAAGATGTTTGTATTGTTGCAAGTGGATGACTCTAATGTTAATTTTGAAATGGACCTGACCTTCTTAACATTAAAATTGAAGGATGGAGAGATTGAGCCTGTTGAGTTGGGATTTCCTTAGATCAGCTTTCATGGTTTGATTGGTCCACTTGCTTCTAGCACCTTGCATCTTATTGGCCATTTGTAGAATGTTGATGTATAAGTGTTGGTGGATGGCGAATGCACTCACAATTTTGTTTAGGAGCGTCTTGCCAAGTTTTTGGGACTACCAATTGCTTTTTCTCCACATCTTAAGGTGCTTGGTGGCAATGGAGAAGCACTTGGTTTTTTGGGCAAGTTTCCTACTGTAACATTGGACTTGTAGGGCACTCTGCTTGAAGTTGATCTATTTGTTTTGCAAATTCAAGGTGTTGATGTTATGCTGGGTGTTTAATGGTTGAAATTATTAGGCAATATCATGACAAGTTACAGGACATTGGTGAGGAATTTAAGTGGAATGGGACATACTATTAGTCTCATTGGGGAACCTTGGGTATCACCTGCACCTATTTGATTGAACCACTTCAAGAGGTTGTCTGATGCAAATGCTATTGCTTCCTGTTTCCAATTGAGTGTATTACCACCAAAACAACTACGTGATTTTGATGTGTCAGCTCTTGTTCTAGAGGATAGAAAACAAGTCATTGATGAGTTTCAATTGGTGTTTGCTACTCCTACCAAGTTGCCTCCCATCACCGTGAAGATCATCATATTTTTCTTGAGCAAGGAATCAAACCTATGCATGTTTGGCCATGCCATTATCTTCACTTCCAAAAGGGTGAGATAAAGGTTGGTCAATGAGATGCTCAAGTATTGTGTAATTGTTGCCCATATTTTAGAAAGAAAGATGGCACGTGGTACTTCTATGTTGCCTATGGTGCCCTCAACCCAATTACTATTTTGCATCGTTTTCCTGTTCTCACAATTGACAAAATGTTAGACAAATTGTTCGGTGTAGCCATTTTTTTAAAAATGGACTTTCGGGTTGGCCACAATTAGATTTGAATAGCTTCTCAGGATATCTATAAGACTTTGTTTCACAACTATGGAAGCCATTGCAAATTTGTAGTGGTATTGTTCAGGTTGACCAATGTCCTAACAACATTTCAAAGCACTATGAACAATTTTTTGAAGCCTTTTTTTATGTCACTTTTTCATTGTTGTCTTCAATTGCATTTTGGTGCATAGTTAATAAATAGTAGACCATCCTGAGCACTTGCGCATGATCCTAAGCTGCCTTCAAACCAATTGGTTTTTTGCTAAGATTTCAAAATATGCTTTTGGCAAAACTAGTGTAAACACAAGGTTTATGTCAAAGGTGTTCAACCGAAAGAGGATAAAATTCAAGTTATTCTTGCCTAGCCCACTCCGACTAACATCAAGCAATTACACAGTTTGCTCGGTTTGGTAGGGTTTTACTAATGCTTTGTCAAATGTTTTGCTTATATTGCTACTCCTATTTTTTTTGCTTCTCCATAAAGACAAGTTCTCTTGGTATACGAAAGATATTATTGCTTTTCGCATTGAAGTAGGCTTTAATAGATGCTCTAGTATAAAATTTGCCTAATTTTTCAAAAGCTTTTACTTTTGATACAAATGCTTTTGGTATAAGATTTAGTGCTATATTAATTCAAGATGATCATCTGATGGCATATTTTAGCAATAAGCTTAATAGTTGAATGCAATAGTTGTCTGCATATGCCTAGAGTTTTTCGCCATCAACATGATTGTAGCCAAATGTCCTCAGTATCTCTTAGACAACCAGTTTTCTATTTGCACCGATTTGCGAAGCATTAGAGAACTTATGAACCAAGTTGTCCCTTTGAATAACAATGTTTTTTAGTGAAGCTATTGAGTTTTGATTATTTTATTAAGTATAATCCAAGAAGGTGGTTGACGTGTTGATGAGGCTGTTAGATGGGGTGGACTCAAGTGTTGTGTTGACTTCTTTGATGCATATAGTCAGTATCTCAATGACTTCATTAATAGAGGAAATTATAGTTTAACTACAACTGGACTCTAAGTTGCAACAACTTATCCATTCCATTGTGGCTAAAGCTTGGTAATCATCTACAATACCTGTGGCATGATGGTTTATTTTTTGGAATAGGTGAATTGTGTTACCTTCAAACACTTAGCCCAAGGCTTGTACTTGTATGACTTTTACTTAATGCCTAGTGGGGGTCATGAGGGTTAATGAAAAACTCCACTTTGGGTGTTTAGTCAATACTGTTAGGTGAATCTAAAGCAAGATGTCTAGGAATTTGTTCGGACTTGTCTTGTTTGCCAAGGAACAAAATTCTAAACCTTGGCTCCTGCTAGTCTCTTGAGGCCCTTACCATTAGTTTGGGATGAGTTGACCATGGATTCCTTTGTTAGCCTTCCCTTATCTAAAAGGAAGACAATGATCATGGTTGTGGTAGACTAATTTTTGAAATATGCCTATTTTATGGCCTTGTAGACAACCTCCAAGGTTCCATTAGCCTTTCATGTAAAGATATGTTATCTTTGTGGAATTTCAAAATTCGTCATTTTAGACCATAATCGAATTTTTATGAGCTAGTTTTGGTTTGAGTGGTACCAAGCTTAACTTCAACATTGCGCACCATCCACACACAGACGATCAAATTGCGTTCAATAATTGTTGCTTGGAGCAGTTTTTTCGATGCCATGCCATGGATCTCTTAATACGTGGTTGAAATTTCTTCCATGGGAAAAATACTTTTACAAATTTCTTTTATCATTCTTCAAGTAGATACTTGCCGTTCCAAATTGTATATGGTTGCACACCATTTGCTTTTATTTTGTATGATGGTCTACACACTAATGTGGAAGTTGTGGATGCTATGCTTCAATAAGGGGATGCTATCCTCTGCCAACTCAAAAACAACCTATGGAACACTAGAAACAAGATGAAACAACTGACGGATCAGAAGAGGTTTGATCTTCAGTTCAATGTGGGTGATAGTTTTTGATAAAGCTTCAGGTTTCTTCTGGTCGTTGACGGTAAACTGTAGATTCTTTTGGTAACTACTTTGCAAGGTTGTTAGATTGTTAAAGGTGACACCTTGGAGAAGGTCCTTTTTTCAGAGGGGCAGAAATTTGATACAAACTCAGTTGAAGCTAAAGTGGTGAGAATAGTGGAAGTTGAAGCTAAAGTGGTGAGAATAGTGGAACTAGAAGTCCATTCAGATTGAAGAAGGCAGCAACTTGACAAGGAGATTACGTGTCCTTCCAATTGAGTGATGGTGTGGCCAATCCTGCATGTGACAATGGGTGAAGGGTGATGGTGATTGTTGTGCGACAGGTTGTTTAGTGAAATCCCCCAAATTAATGTTGATTTTGTTTAGTGCTTAGTTTGTATTCTATTATGCTTGGATTATGTGTCATGTTGTTATTAGTTGTTATGCTATTGTAGGAGTCTAACAGGATCCCAACCAATATTTAACCAAAACAATAAAAAAACACTATCAGATAAAGGGAACATAAGCTATTTATATTGAATTTGGGGATTTATTGTAGATAAATTGACAATTTGAGGAGTCAAGGC
Organism: Anacardium occidentale; assembly: GCA_026122585.1. Classification (NCBI taxonomy): domain Eukaryota; kingdom Viridiplantae; phylum Streptophyta; class Magnoliopsida; order Sapindales; family Anacardiaceae; genus Anacardium; species Anacardium occidentale. The sequence goes on from JAJEJH010000296.1 coordinate 481,623, forward strand.
CTTCTAATTCTGGTCATTCTAGGCTTTGGAAGCCTCCCTTTCAGCCCAAAGGTTGCTCACCACAAATCCTTCTCACTTTTCCAATTGTATCTCTCATTTATATAAACTTATCTTATCTTTTAGAATTAGGACATGTGTCCAAAAGAAACCCTAAATTCTAACAGAGTCATTATATTACATGGGGAAGGAATGAAAAAGGAGAATGTATTTAATCTTAATTCTATCTTTCCTCTTGAATCTTCTAGAGTTGTAGGCATCCTTGAATTGCCTAACTTCCATTCCGATCCTTGCTAACATAGAATCATCCAAAAGCTTTGTTTTCCTACTGTTGTTAATGCTTAGGATACAATAATGTTGGCCTTTGTGATGTTAAATTTCTTATTCGATTGTAAGGTCTAACATGATTCTCGCCTTATATATTACATGAGAAAACCAAAAATTGTGCTCCTTATCTTTGTTTTTGGAAATATTGTAATTGTAGGAGCTAACGTTAGATATGAGACCTACACAACCTTTGACAATATATACCCTGAAGGATTTTAAAAAGGTCCAACAATGATGATACATGTTTGAATGTAGTGTCCCTTCTGCTTTCTTCCAAGCTTGGTGTCGAAGGATGTGGATTCAAGTTTGAATTGGTGGCACATGGACTTAGGGAGATGGCTTTTAGGCTTATGGTTATCTCATTAGGATTTCTTGATATGGTACTTGTCGGTTTTACCATCAATGTGGTACCTTATTGGACTAAAATGTCTTTTCTACTTAGTTGTGGGGTTTAGAGTGATAGGGGATCAAGATATTCAACTCGTGGAGGGATAACAAGGCTAAGGTATGGAGAGAAAAGAGGTCCAAGAAAGATTCAAGGGAGGTTGGGTGAAAAAGACGAATGAAGAGAAGGAAGGCAAGAGGAAGGTTGGTCAATGACATGAACTGTGGATGATGTGACAAGTGATGGGGCTGTGAGCTTACTAACGTGGCAAGGTGACGTGGCTTGCTTATGTGAAAAGTTGTGTGGAGTCAAGTTTCCTAGTTATGGAGAGTTTAATCTAATTCAAGTTTTCTAATGTCATTGAGTTGATTAAGTGTTCAATTTAAAGTTAATTTCCTATTGTTATGGACTTAATCAATAATAAGTCTAGAGTCCTATTTTAATTTGAGAAATAAAAGGCTTTTAGGATTATTTATTTAGGAAAGCTCAATTTTAGAAGTCTATTAAAATGATTTTTTAGAGTCATAGTTTCTAGAATTTGTAATTAATTAATATTCCTAATTCTTGTTAAACTAGTATTCTAATTTAATAATTTTTCCTTGTCTAGTTAAGAAAAATAATCCTATATATGGGTATGAGTTCTTGTAATTCAAATAATCCACTGATCAATAAATAAAATTTAGTTCATTCTCTTTAGATTTCCGTGGATTTTAGCATTGTTATCTTGTTATGCTTTTCATTTTATTGATGATATCAATATTTTGTGTCTTTGTGAATGATATCGTCGTAAAGGGAAAGGAAGAATGAGTGAAGCACATTCTTTTCTTTCATGGTGAATTCAATGAGAACCGAAGTTTTTGAAGGATTTTCATAATAACAATTTTCTTCCAATTTTGATAGAATGTCATGTTAAGGACCTAAGGTCTTTCTGCAATGATGAATTTCCTAGGTTCTGGATTTTCATTGTCTACTACTAAATGGATGACATTTCAAAATTTAATTTTAATAAATATTATTGCGTGATAAAATGCAGGAATTTTATTTTTTACAAGATGGGTAAAGGAACTTTATCGTTGACTATATTATGGATCTTGGTTAATTTCAATCATTGTAAATTTGGAAAAGCCTAATGGTCACAGGTTACTGGTGGGTCTCTGGAGGAATCAAAAGAAGCTCTAGCCATTGCTGAAACTGATGGTTTGCTTTATCCTTGTTCAGTTGTCTCAAAATTTTACTTTTAGTTTTGTATATGAACTTGGGGTTTTACTTGTTTGAAAGCCTGTTGTTTGTTACAGGAAGGCTTTTTTGTACAGTTGGCGTCCACCCCACAAGATGCAAGGTTACTTACTGTTTCTTTTTAATTTTATTTTGTATGATTGATGTGATTTAACTTGACTACTTGTAGTTATGTGGGTTGTCTCATGATATTTGTGAATGTTGTTTTTGTATGTTTTTTCAGGAATTTGAAGAGAGTGGAGATCCTGAAAAGTATTTTCAGGCTTTGTTGTCATTAGCGAAACAGGGAATTGAGAAGGGAAAGGTGTGATTTAAATGAAAAGTCAAGGTTAAGACATTTAAATATATATCATGGAAATGTTCACTTATAAATTACAAATATAAAAGAATGATACTATTACCAAAGTTAGCACTCCAGTTTGAAGAGAGTGATTAGCTTTGTGTTATATATGCAATGGTAAGATCTTTCATAAATAAAATGTGTTCTGAATTTTGAAGTTTAGCTGTTAGTTCATCTCTGGTCAGCATGGCTCCCCGGTTAAATGATTGAATTACTACTACTTGAGTTTATGCTACTTCTAATAATTGTAAGAAGTACCCATGCATTTAGAATCAGTTAACAAGTTGCTGTTGATTTAGATATAAACATTGATTTCTTGAATACAGTTTCTGTTGTATAACCTACTTGTTAAACATTTAGATGATATTTTTAAAATTTTGTATCCCCGAATAGTATATAAAACTTCTCGACTCCAAATGATTTCTATTTTATGTTGAATGCATATAAGGTGGTGGCTATTGGTGAATGCGGATTGGACTATGACAGGCTTCACTTTTGCCCAGCAGTAACTCAAAGGAAGTAAGTGGTTACTGAAAAAATTTGTTTCTGGTTTATGTTACTTGTCTTATTTTTTAGTTGCATTGTCTTTTCTTACATTCAGTTGATCCATGTCTGTGTTACCTCTTTGCGATGTAAAAATCAGATATTTTGAGAAGCAATTTGAATTAGCATATGCAACAAAGCTGCCTATGTTCCTGCATATGCGTGCTGCTGCTCAAGATTTCTGTGAAATTTTGGAGCGAAATAAGGACAGGTGAGATTACTTGATTCTGTGGCTTACAAAAATTGTGCTGAATGAAAATATCAGGAAACCCTTTTCTCTTTTTGCAGAACTATACTTGTTTGCACTTGACCTAATGAATGATTGCTGCAATTGTGGATTTTTGACATTCCAGAGTATTTGTGGCTTTTCCCATTTGGGAAAAACAATTATTATTACCATTTACTATAATGTGCAATTAGCTATTTTAGGAGAGAAGTTTAAGCTTTTATTTGGCCCCACCTTGTCTCAGAATCTCTAAAAAAGTCACTTCAAAAGTCCAGGATTTTCATTAATCACTTAGGAAATCTTCACCTGTGCTTATACATACTTACAGGAAACTTCAACATAATTCTGCTAAATGGCTGAGACTATATGCACCCTTATATGTACTCTCCACATCCACTATTTTAAGTGTACCAATTATTAACTCTGTTAAAAAATAAATTTTTGCTTCAAACATCTTTATAATTTAAAAAATTAATATTGTAGTTAATTCAAAACTAATAGATCAAGGTGTAATCTAGTATAAAATACATTAGAACAACATTTTGTGTAATAATTGATAAGGAAACTGATTTATAAAAAGGTATGTCCATCGATAAGTTATCTGCGGATAAAATCTTATTTTTCAGGCATCTTTCCATTCAATCAAAGAGTCAGTCTACTAAATTAAATTGATATATTTATTTCTTATAGTTTTAAAATTTATTGAATAAATATGTAGCTATTTATTTTCTAAATAGAGTGACTTACTTATCAGGGAGAGTGTGGAGAGTACTTTTAGAGGTGCATATAGCCCCATTCTGCACAATGTGTAGGTAATTTACCGGATGACATACATTTCTGCTGCTGTAATATGTTCTCTTCTTATTCTAGTTTCAGTGCTGGAGTTACCCATTCATTTACAGATAATGCAGAAGATCGTGATAAGCTTCTTTCATTCAGTAATATGTATATAGGTGAATATTCCACTGTTTTTTGGATAGCCTTTTCACATTTCCCTTCCTTTATTCAATGCTACTCTGCAAGTATCTTCATGTCATATTTTACCTGTAAACATTAATTGCCGCACTGATGGATCTGAAAATGGGAGTTATGTGCTGAGCAAAACAACAGAAGATTATGTCAGTATTGATAGTTTTGGTTCTTATTGGTCAATTTCTTTAATTAAAAGTTAACAAATTTAGGATTTAAAAAGTTTTCTGTAACTTGCCTGTAAGATGAGGCTGTTTGTAATGCCTGAGGATTTGAAAAATGATAGGAGATTTATGAGCATTGGAGAGTTTTTTTATCAGTAACATTCATGATAAGAAATATGAATGAATAACCTGCTGAATGATAGAATTAAATAAAACTGATGCTTCAAGGAGAGTGATGTTGTAACAAAGCTTGTAGAATGCGAATGATGGAATGGAAAGTCAGGAAATTATATAATAGAATCTCATCTGTTTGTGATGCTGCACCTCCATTTAAACCTCTGGATTTTTTCCCTTGCATTTACTATTTTGTTAACTGTCATCCGCTTTCTACAATAAAGCTTGATGGATAATTCATCAATCTTGGTAAGATGTATGTATCCTCATAATGAAACGACAGGAAATCATGAAAAAACTGGTATATCATAATTCCTCAAATTTGTGCAGTTTAGAGCTCCCTTTAAACTTTGACTCAGTTTTTGAATGGATAAGACATTAGAAGATAATTGTCTTTCTCTTCTAGTTAATCATCTTGATTTAGAAGAATATTTCATGTAACGTTTTATTATTAAAGCTATTACAGGTGTAACTTCTCCATAATGTTGCTAACATCAATTTTGCTGAACAGGTATAAATGGTTGCTCACTAAAGACTAATGAAAATCTTGATGTTGTGAGGGGCATACCTGTTGAAAGAATGATGATTGAGACAGATTCTCCATATTGTGAAATCAAAAACACTCATGCTGGGATTACTTATGTAAAGTCTAAATGGCCTTCAAAGAAGAAAGAGAAGTATGATCCAGAGTGCATAGTTAAAGGCCGCAATGAACCTTGCCTAGTTAGGTGAGTGCTAATGTTTTTATCTGCTGTTTTGTATTTTGTATTTTGTATTTTTCTTTATTTCAATAAGATGATCATCTTATTGCATGAGTTTCAACTAGGGAAATTAGTTCATTAGAAAGGAATTAATTCTTTATATTGAATATTCGAAGCTACTATGCATGTGGTGGCAGTTCTACAATCTGAAGCTTCTAGATGAGTATGGCACTCCTTTCAGATATATAATTTTGATTTTGCCATGGCATATATGAATCTTTTAGGTCAGACAATCTTAAAGTTGGTTACTTGTTTATTCTTTTAGTGTGCCATATTCTGTAACTAAGACTTGGTTTTGGTGCATTATATGCATAGATCTGTAAAATTGTTTTCTTTGTTAGAGTATGTTTTGTTTTTAATTATCATGCACATTCTCATATTATACCGCTGTGGTTTCCAGGCAAGTCCTTGAAGTTGTGGCTGGATGCAAAGGTATCAATGACATAGATCAACTAAGTAGGACCTTATACCAGAACACCTGCAGGTAATTTTGTTGGCACTGGCAGAACTTTTTATATTGTCACGTATAACTCGTTCAAGCATTGAGTACCACTTGGGTGAATTGATTACTTAGAATTAATTTATTTTTTGCCGATTTGGCTGATTAATGTATCAACTATGAAAGTCAAGTTATATGCAGACTCAACAGTAAACTGAGCTTCATAGGAAGCAAAGCGAATGCATTCTCATGGTCATATTGCTTACCATTATGTTTAACCATCCCTTTGTCAATTTAGAAATTATGGTAATTGTTTTGCAGGGTCTTTTTTCCTCAAGACTTGGATTCTGCTGCGGATGCTCTCCTTGCTGGTCGACAGTGAAGAACTGATATCAATTGTAATTTTACTACAAACTCCTTGTAAGACTGTTTGATACTCAATTGTCAATTCCTTTTCAATATTGAAGAATGCAAAATCCTAATTTTTCATCAGAAACTGAGTTTTGGTATAGCACCAGAATTGCTTCAATAGCATATTTTTCTTATAATTTTGTTATAAAAGCTGAATATCAAGCCAATTCTGGATTGGAATCGGGATATTCTGTAGGGGTAACAGAATACAAAATTTATATTTAGTGTTGTGCAAGAGTTTAACCATTAATTGCCTCTAAGAAGTTGTCTGAGTGATAATTTGGTTGATTTCTTTGCCACAAGGCAAGGGTTGAAAACTACCAAAAAACTACTTTTGGATTAAATATCTGATTTTCAACTGGTAGAATATGATTGAGATATTGTGTTTATTTGAAGTTTACTGATACATTGGGTTGGATTCCCGTGAGGAAACAAAAAAAAAAAAAAAGAGGAGTGAGTTCATTAATTAAACCGTTTCTAGTTCTTCATGATTGAACATCAACTAATGGCATCTCTTGAGAACTGAACATTGCATCCACTCCATACATCTTGCTGAAATTCTGCTTTGCTATAATTTGCGTTAATTCTCTTATACAACAAGCTCAACCCAGACCAAAAGGACTGTGACCTTGAACTTGTCATTTGAAAAGGAGAATAAACTCTTTCAGCAGCAACATTCAACCTCCTAGTTGCAGAATTCATTACATTAGATAAATAGAAATTTTACTATATGAAACTTGATTTATCACTAAGCCGTCTTCAACTACTTCGTTCATGGCCTTAAAAAGTACATTCTATATTCTTGCTGGTGGTTTAAATGAGATAAACAATAAGAGAGCATTACGTGTGTGCTTCTGTATTAAGCAGCCAATTATATAAAATGGATATTACATGCTTATGGCTTTACAGATTATTCATTATTCCTTGTTTGTTATTACATGCTCATGGCTTTAGAGATTATTCCTTGTTTGATATTACATGCTTATGGCTTTAGAGAGCATTCCTTGTTTGAATGTCATACACAAATCTTACAAGAGTTTGGTTGTATTATTGGATATAAATGGCCGTTCATCATCAAAATCCTTCAGAATTTGCTTCATTTTTTAAATTTGTTTGACAAAAAATGGATCAATGAAACATAAGTTGAAGGTCATCTTATGTTTCCACGAGTAGTAGTAGAATATCCTCTTGTTCCTTGAGGTTGTTTGCCAAAGGAAAAAGATACTATCTCGTGATCCACTAAATAATACTGAAATGGATATGAGAATTGTAAAAAAGTTTGATGAATCCGATGATAAAAAGGAAATAGTTATTGAAGAAAAAGAAGTACGAGGCCCACCACATCCATTTGTTATCCTACAAAGTCGAAAGAGAAAGACTTTAGTGTTGTGGGAATATTTTTCAAAAGATAAAATTATAACTGTGAGGGATACAAAATATATCGTTTATAAGTTCTGTGATAAAAAATTAATGCTATAGAACATAAAGACTATGACACACCTTACGTGTCATATAGAATAATGCCTTGGGAGAAAGAAGGCTTATGGGAAAGAGATTCTATCAAAAGGGTAAAGAGTTTTTGGGTTCAAACTTGTTGATTCTTAATTTTCAAAATTGGTAGATAATCCACCAAGTTTGAGAATGAGTGGAAAATATAAGCATAATAAGGTAAAATTTTAATCTCTTGAGTTTTTATCATATTTATTATTAATTCAAATATTAATGTGTTAAACCTCAAATAAGCAAATGACTAATTCTAGAGGAGGGTAAATAGAATTTATAAAAACTTTTTCTAATTTAAAAGCTATTCATCCAAAACCAAGGTTATAGCAAATATACAACAATCTAACCAATTCAAATAAATCACCAATTAAATATAAATTAAATATGAACCAACTTCGAAGATACAATAATTCTGATTTAAGGGAATTTTATAATTTATAATAGTTTCATGAGATTTCGCCCAACCACTAGTTTTGCTGGGATTACACCATTTCGTATACAGCCAAATACAAAAAAATGTTTGCCTCTCAAAGGTTGATATGGGATATAGATACAATGTAATTTCTCTCAAATATATGCAATTGAAATTTAGAGAAAGAAAGAGTGGTGAAGAATAGAGAATGAAATAATGAGATTTTAAGACATGTTTCACTAACCCTCTATCTTTTAAATCAATTTGCTTTCATAATGTTTGAGTAGAAAGAGTTGTTGCAGCTAATTTGAGACCTATTGGAATAAATTTGGGCAAACGCATGGTCATGTGCCTATTATGCATGGTCATACTCCTAACATTAATTGTAGTCCTACGATTAACTTCTTCATATTGTACCAACCCAGCACAGGCATATGTATTACACGTACGATCATGAGCATTCATATCTTTAATGCTTCAGATGTCTAATAGGCCCCATGGACTTGTAGTACGATACCTCTCATGATTATCACAAAATCAAGAGTTTTCCTTTATACAATTGTGTGTAATCTTTACATGAGAGTGCATCCAAATGTTGACTTCTTGACTTCTACATAGTTAGGCTTGTACAGGCAACATGGTAGTGCATCTTCATTTTATAACACATGATCGTGTGTTTGAAACTTATATGGTCGTACATCCTTGCATCTTATGTCTATACAACCTAACAACTCGTGTGTCACCTTATATAAGACACACGGTTGTGCAACATAAACACATATAGTCGTATGTCTTCTCAAAACTATAAAATAAATAACTTTTTGTCCACTTTATCATAACACATGAGAGTCAAACAATTTTTTTCTTTTTGATTGATGATAAAACTTATGTTAAAATGTAATTAAACACAATTATAATATTATAAAAAAATTTCAACCAAAGCACATTCAAAAATTTTCATGAAAAAATTTCAATACATATTCATTTAACATGCCTACACATTATTTATTTTAACATACTTTCACATTCTCCCCCTTTTTGTTATAAATAAAAAAGGTACGTTAAAAGTTTCTCATTTTAGCAAAAAAAAAAAAAAAAAAAATTTCTCTTCTTTATTAAAACATTTTAACAAATTAAGCATAATTTGAAAATTTCTCCTCCTTTAAAAAATTATTTAACTCCCCATTTCTTAATCAATTTTAATACATGAATACTCCCCCTAATTTATCCAATATTTTATTTTTCCCCTTAATTCATATTGTTTATCTTGATAAAACATAATTTGAATATGAGGGAAAACAACAATTTCATGCATAAAATATGAATCTTTAAACTACTTAGAGGAATTATTTATGGAAAAATATCAATTGTTAACAATTCTAAAAAAAAAAAAAAATTCTACAAATAAGTCAAACACTATCATGTATGATATGAGTACGGTTGTATATGTTTAATTATAGGACATGTAGGGTCGTGTAACAGTTAAGCACAATGCTATGACTAGGGTCAAAATGCAGACACAGTCGTGTATTATAGATTCATGGTCATGTACAAACTTAAAACCTAAAAAATGAAGTTAAAAAGCACTTTAAAGTATAGGAGGTCAATTTGACATCAATTCAAAACATTAGAAAAAACAATTGAAATTTATTCTAAAGTATTGATATCAATTGTTAACAATATTTGAAAACATTCAAACACACTTTAAAATTCAATGAAAATATTTTATGCAATTTGAAAGAAATTAACTCATTTTCAAAACAATTAAGCACAAAGTCAATCAAAACACTACAAGACATTGAACCTGCATATTTTGATCATGGGGGATAACAATGAATAAATTCATATGTCATTAGACTTGAAAACAAGCAAATTTGAATCTATTGACATGAATTCCAATTTAGCACATGTTGTAATCATAAATATATACATATATAACCTATTTGTAACAATTCATTCCAAATATTTAAACATAGCAAGTAGTTATACACACACACATTCAAACAAAAATCACAACATGGTAATTAATTATCATCAACCAAGTATTAAAAAGGATAAGTTGGAAGCACCTACTTGGAATGATGAACTCTCAATGCCTTGTAAAGCCAATTTTTGATCTTCATTTCTTTTATTGGCTTCAAGGCTTCTTCGTACCAAACTTCATGCCTTCTCTACTTTGAATTTTTTCTTGGTGTAAAAGCATAAAGAGACTTTTTCTTCATCTTTTTTTATCTATGTTAAGTCCTCCCACTCCAAATATCAAGAACCTTCTTCTTATGTCTTTCTTTTTCATAAGCTAAGGATATTCTTGTTAGTAGTGTCCTTCCTTCCCACACTCATAATGAAAAATTTCTTTCTCTTTTTTCTTTTTTAGTCTTAGTGAGGAACTTGCTAAAATTCTTTGCAAAGAACTTCTCATCCTCCTTATCTATTGAAAACATATCATCTTCCAAAGAAGACTCCTCTTTTTCATCTAAAATTTATTTTGCCTTTAAGGCAACATTTTTCTTCTTCTTTTCTTTCTTCTTCTCCTTGGGTATTCACCTCATTTCATGATTCAAAAAACTCCTAATGAGTTCATCCTAATTTTCCATTGAATGTAGTTTTCTCTACAAAGTAAAGATGGCCTAATTAAGCTATGTCCCTCTTCAAAAATTGGTTTTAAAAACAAATTAGCCATATAGGAAATTGATCTTTGACTCTTAAAATCGTTTGATTTTCAAAGTAAGGAGTCTAATCTCTTGTATCAATTGTTAAACCCCAAATAAGCAAATGACTAATCCTGGAGGGGGGCAAATAGAATTTATAAAAACTTATTCTAATTTAAAAGCTTTTCACTCAAAAGCAAGGTTATATGCAAATACATAACAATTTAACCAATTCAAGCAAAATCACCAATCAAATATAAAATAAGTAAATAAAACAAATAAGCAATTACAAAGAAAAGGAAGAGATACTTTTATTGATTTATAGTGGTTTAGAGTTTCTCCATAAGCCTTCTACATCTATTACTTTAAATAACCCTACTTAAAGATTTTCCTTTCCATCTTCAAACTTCAAAGATACAATAGTTTTAATTCAAGACAATTTAATCATTTACAATAGTTTTATAAGATTTCACCCAACCATTAGTTTTACTGGGATTATGCACATTCTTATGTAGTCAAATACAAAGAAGTGTTTGCCTCTCAAAGGTTGATACGAAATGTAGGTACAATGTAATTTCTCTCAAATATATGAAGTTGAAATCTAAAGAGAGAAATAATGAAGAAGAATAGAGAATGAAAGAGTAAAATTCTAAAGCATGTTTCTCTAACCATCCATCATTTAAATTAGTTTGTTTTCATAGTGTTTGAGTGGAAAGAACCATTACAGTTGATTTAAAAGTCGTTAAATAAATTTGGGTAAACACATGGTAGTATGCTATTTGGCATGCGATTATAATTGGATTTTAATATCTGATGCTACAAAATCAGAAATTTAGCATCAGTTTGTAAATCCGATGCTAAATTTTACATTACGATTTTTCAAAGACATTAGCATTGGTTGGAACGTTTAACGCTAAAAAAATAATTAACATCAGACTGTTCAGTCTGATGCTAATGCTTTCAATTTAGCATCGGACCTGTCTGATGCTAAATGGAAAAATATAGCATGAGACAATGTCCAATGCTATTCAGATATGATTTTTCGTCCAATGCCAATATTATTACTAGCATCAAATTTTAAAATCCGATGCTAATCCTTTTTATATAAAAAGGGCTATAACTTCTTCTTCCCCATTTCCCAATGCCCTGAAACCCTTCATTTTACTGCCCTCCTCACCTAGTTCCCTCAATTTCAGCTCCAATCAGCTTCCATTGCTCCTCTAACTTGCTTCTAAGGCTGCCATTACTCCCTCAACGTGCTTCCAAGGCTTCTAGCTAAGTTCCATTTGTTTAATCATATCCTTCCATGGTTTTATTTTTATTTTATTTTATTTTGCCTTTTGCTTCAATATGCTCATATGAAATTGTTCTATATCTGATTTTGTTGCTATTTCGGTCATCTAATATATGTATATATGTTTGATATATAAATATAGCTATATATATTTAGGGTTTAATATATGTATTTATGTATATATTTATTTATATATTGATAGATGTATATGTGTGTTAGTATATGTATATATGTGTTTATATATATATATATATATATATATACTAATATATGTATATGTGTTAATATATGTATATATATTGGTCTATTAATATCTACATATATGTTTTAATATATGTATTTATGTATATATGCATATATATGCATATATTGACAAATATATGTTCCAATACAAAATAATAATACGTTTCAGCAAATTCGCATGTATGGATAACTTTTTATCAAGTATAATACAAAATTTGTCAAATAATTCATTCAAACATCTTTTTTCCGTTAAATTAAAGTTATCAAATAAGAACAAACATATAATAAAAATACTCTCAATATCACATCTTTGGCTATGGTAGGATACAAACCATAAACAAATTTTTGTATCCTACCCAGCTCTGATCTAGCTAATCCTAGTATAAATCTTGCTAAAGTATTAAATCAGGTCGCATATTCTTTAACTGTACTTGACCCTTAAGTTAACTCAATAAAATCCTAAGTTTTGGCATACATCATATTTGTATTTCTATATTCCTCATCAAGTAATCGTTTGAACTCATTTCATTCAAACTCTCCTCATCAATGGATGTACTTATGAGGTTCTACCATACTTTTGTGTCTTCTCTGAGCATATATATTACATATCTAACTTTCTCTCTATCTATCATAGTAAATAACCTCATGGTGTTCTCTATTGCCTTAATCCAATCTTTTGCCTTGATTAGATCTTTTGACTTACTAAATCTAAGGGGCTGATGAACCCTTGCTAGATTGAATATCAGGTAAAGTCTCTTTGTATCTCTAACACTCACTATTTCTACCTTAGAACTCTGTCTCTGATACTGACTCATCTCTAATATTTGAAAATTATCTTTAACTAGCTATGGGTATCGACTCACCTTTCATCGGTTCTTACTGTCTTTCTCTGACTACAAAACTCCTTCTCTCATCACTTCTCTAATACTCACTAGTTTTACTGAGGCACTACCCTAATTCTTTACAAATTTAGGTAAGTGAGGTCTCATATCTACATGCAAATAGAAAGATGGGTTAAAATCTCAAAACTATACTGAATCATATACTATACCTATACCGAGGAGAATCATAAGCTCTGACGATTAGGATATGCTAACTCTATGTTTATGTAGTTTAAAAAATAATGCATTTTAAAATCATATTTTTCAAAAAGATGGCTTAGATTTTCTCTGCAAAAGTTTTGAAAACATGAATCTGATAATATGTTAAAAAAACATTTCTTCATTTCATAAAATATATTGTACATAATATATATACTTGAAAATTGTACAAATATATATATACATGCAAAAATTATGCATCATTTCTATGAGTACTAAACAAAGCATGCTAGTCAAAATATGCTATTTACGGAAAATTGTATCCTACTTTATAACCTTTTTGTGTCCAATCTCAGCCTCTAATCATTGACCTGTGTTGAACCCTTGATGTTTTGATGATGATAAAAATACAATTAAGTTGTTAATGAATGTTTAAAATATGTTTGAAATGCTAATTAATCCCTTGCATGAAGTAATTCATGACAAAGAAGGGAAGAAAAGATTTATTTTTGCAGGTTTTAGGTCTCGCACGACCGTGTGCCTTAGTAGCACGACCGTGCTTGACCAAACGAGTCCTCGTGTGTCCAAAACATGGGACCGTGCGCCTGACCGTGCAAGGCTCTGTGACTTTCTGAAGAAAAGTATCAGACCCGCACGGGCGTGCGTGCATGATGCACGACCGTGTGCATAACTCATGAAGAGCACGGGAGATCAAGCCGTGCAAATGAAACCGTGCAGCTGGTCAAAGAAAAGGAGTCAACGCACGACCGTGCACGCTCAATACGCACGACCGTGCGTTATGGCAAATGAGGAGCACTACCAAAGAGCACTACCAGGATGATTGTGCAAGACTGATCGTGCAAAGGTATTCATCTCACGCACGACCATGCAGAATTGGCACACGACCGTGCGCTAGCAAAAACTCACCCGTGTGCTGCTCGTGCGCTCATCGTGCAGACAAGCCGTGCTAGCTTCTGGAATTGTTGGACAAAACTCTGAAGTATCAATGCACGACCATGCATCTAAGGAGCACGACCATGAAGGGTCGAAGCACGACCGTGCGTCAAGGACACACGACCGTGCATCATTGGCGCTAAGCTTTTAAGTCGACCGTTAGAAGTCTGAACGAGCAATAAATGCAGCATGCACGACCGTGCACTCGAGGAGCATGACCGTGCGCCTGGAAAATTTATTGCAGAGCTTACCTTTTCCAACTACTTCAACGGATAAAAAGCTAGCAAACGGCTCTTTCCTATTCTAGGCAATGAATCAAGTATAAAAGGAGAGCTATTTGAACTGGAGAGGTAACTGAAAGGAATTGAAAAAGCCAAGCTATCTACATCATTCTTCAATTGCTTTGTTTCTCTCTCTCTAAGCTTATTCACTTACATACTTGAGAGAACTTGTACTAAACATTTGATTTTCCAGCCTATTGAGAGGCATTTACAATCAATCTCTTTATTAACACTTCATTTGTAAAAAGGGCGAAATTCCCTTGTGAGAAAAACTATTGTATCTTCGGGTATTGAAGATAGTAGAAACTTCAATCGGGTTTGATTGAAGAAGAGGACGTAGGAGGCTTGTGTTCAAAGCTCCGAACCTCTCTAAACTTGGCTGAGCAACTTCTGAACTCTCACTCCTTATTGCTTTTATTGTGCATTGTGTGTATTATAGTGTTAATTGTGATTATTGCTTTAGAAATTTTAAATAATCCTATTCACCCCCCCTCTAGTATTATTTCTCTATCACTTAAGGGTTTTTCAATTGGTATCAGAGCAGGACTCTAGGAAATTAACTAAATCTAACGATTTTTAGAGTTAAAGATCTGTGCAGAGAAATGGCTAGCACATCCGCCCCGGTTTTTAGCGAAGGTCAATGCACTACTAGGCCACCACTATTTTGTGGTGTTAACTACACCCAATGGAAAATTAGGATGAGGCTACATATAAGATCTATAGACTATAAGCTATGGAAAATAATTGAGCATGGAGATTTTATTCCCTTAGACCATAGGACAAACTTGCCTAAAAATGAGGATGAATATAATGATGATGATGAGAAATTGTTAAGTTTGAATGCCAAGGCTATTAATATATTATTTTGTGCTTTGGATTCTACAGAATTCAATAGAGTTTCGTCATGCGAATCGGCTAAGGAGGTGTGGACCATTCTTCAAACTACGCATGAAGGAACAAGCCAAGTCAAGGAATCAAAGATTGAGCTCCTATTTAGAGAATATGAGCTCTTTGAGATGAAGACAAACGAAAACATAACGGACATGTATAAAAGGTTCTCGAACCTAGTCAATGATCTAAGAGGACTAGGGAAGAAATTCAAGAATGTGGAGTTAGTAAAGAAGATACTGAGGTCCTTGCCGGAATCATGGACCATGAAAGTGACTGCAATAGAAGAGTCCAAGGATTTGACGAAATTAGGAATGGATGAGTTGATCGGAAGTCTGCTCACATTCGAAATGAAAAGAAAACCAAAAGAGGATGAAAGCAAAAATACCAAAAGCATTGCTCTTAAGGCTGTAGAAGAGGAAGAAGAGGAATCCTCCATGGATGAGGAGGATGTGAGCCTGCTGGCAAGGAGGTTTGGAAAATTCCTGTCAAGGAATAGGAAGATGAAAATGAGGAACAATTTCAAATCCAGAGGGAAAGAAAAAGATTACTATGACAAGGAGGTGATTTGCTTCAAGTGCAAGAAGCCTGGACACATAAGACAAGACTGCCCTCAGTTGAAGAAAAAGAAAAAGGAGAGTGCTGAGAAGAGGTACAAGAAGAAAGCCTTAGCTGCCACTTGGAGTGGCAGTGATGACTCAAGCAACGACAGTGAGGAAGAAGAAAGGGCCAACTTGTGTTTCATGGCCAAAAGTGACTCGGAGGATGATGAGGTATGTGAATCTAATTCATTCTCATTCAATGAATTGCAAGATGCTTTTGATTCATTATTGTTAGAATTTAAGAATGTTAGCTCTAGGAACAAAGTGTTGAAGAAAGAAATAAATTGTGTAAAATTAAGTTTAGAAAAAGCTGAGAATGAAAGTAAAAAAGTTTTAGAGGAGAAAACAAATATTGAAAATGAATTGAATTTACTTAAAAAGGAAAATGAAGAGTTAAAGGCTAATTTAGGTAAATCAAATAGAATTCTGGAAAATTTTAAAATAGGAACTAAAAGGTTAGATGAGATGCTTGCATCTCAAAGAAGTGGGCTAAATAAAGAAGGTTTAGGATATAATGGAAGTAATCCATTTATAAACAACCATAAGATTCTAAAAAGGCCTAAATCAATTGAACTAAAGTGTAAGTATTGCTCTTTCCATGGACATACTATTAGAAAATGTCCAATTAGGAATGGCAAACCTTATAGAATTAAGAAGGTTTGGGTTCCTAAAGGGACAATCAAGACTAACTTTTCTGGATCCAAAACCATTTGGGTACCAAAAAAGACTTAAATGTATGTCTTGTGTAGGTATGCTTGGAGGTGAAGAGAAAGAAATCAAGCAAGTGGTACTTGGACAGTGGATGTTCAAGACACATGACCGGAAACAAGGGTCTCTTCACATCACTGAAAGAAAAAGATGGAGGCAATGTCAACTTTGGAGACAATTCAAAGGGAAAAGTTGTTGGAATTGGCTTCATAGGTAATTCTTCACTTTGTATTAATGATGTTTTATATGTTGAAGGGCTTAAACATAATTTACTAAGTATTAGTCAATTATGTGATAAGGGTTTCAAAGTTTGTTTTCATGCATTATGTTGTGAGATTATTGACATAAGCACTAATAGTATTGCATTCATAGGACATAGACATTCAAATGTGTATGTTATTGACTTGCATAGTATTGCATCTAATGATTTATGTCTCATGTCAACCAAGGAGGAAGACTTGTGGCTATGGCATAGGAGATTAGGACATGCAAGCATTGACGTTTTAGAAAAATTGTCTAAAAAGGATTTGGTCAAAGGTTTGCCAAAACTTATTTTTAAAAAGGATGAAATTTGTGATGCATGTGCTTTAGGAAAACAAACAAGAACATCTTTTAAAAGTAAAAATGTTGTTTCTACATCAAGACCACTTCAACTATTGCATATGGATTTATGTGGACCTTCTAGAACTTTGAGTTTAGGAGGAAAACGGTACTGTTTTGTAATAGTCGATGATTTTTCAAGATTTACATGGGTTTTGTTGCTTACTCACAAAGATGAAGCTTTTAAAATGTTTGTGCCATTCATTAGGAAATTGCAAAACCAAATAGGTTATGCAATTACTTGCATTAGAAGTGACCATGGAAAGGAATTTGAAAATTCAGATTTTGAAGCATATTGTAATGAGCATGGCATTGAACATAATTTCTCAGCCCCTAGGACACCTCAACAAAATGGAGTTGTTGAGAGAAGAAATAGAACTCTTGTAGAAATGGCTAGGACAATGTTATGTGAAAATGATTTACCAAAATCTTTTTGGGGTGAAGCAATAAATACTTCTTGTTACATAATCAATAGAGCCATGATTAGGCCAATCCTTAAGAAAACTCCTTATGAGTTGTTTAAAGGGAGAAAGCCTAATATTGCATATTTTCATCCCTTTGGTTGTAAATGTTTTGTTCTCAACAATGGAAAGGATAACTTAGGAAAATTTGATGCTAAATCGGATGAAGCGATTTTCCTAGGATATTCTTCCACCTCCAAAGCGTATAGAGTCTTCAACAAAAGGACACTTGTTGTTGAAGAATCTATACATGTATTATTTGATGAATCTTCTTCTAAGTGTGTAGATAGATCAAAAGATGATAAAGTGGTGGAGCTCATAGAAGACCTCAAACTAAATGATGGCCCCACTCCAAAAGAAGAAGAAAATCAGATTGTGGAAGCACCCCAAGATGATATGCTTGTGCAGCCACAAGAAGTGCAAAAAGAGACCTCCTTCCCAAGGGTGAAAGATGAGGTTAAAGAAGGAAGGATCATTGGTGACCCAACCCAAGGAGTAAGGACAAGAGCTTCAATCAAGAACACTTGCGAATTTGTGGCATTCTTGTCACAAATGGAGCCCAAGAAGGTAGATGAAGCCTTGAAGGATGAGAGTTGGGTGTTGGCCATGCAAGAGGAGTTGAATCAATTTGAGAGGAACCATGTATTGGAGCTAGTTCCTAGGCCAACGGATCATCCCACCATCGGCACAAAATGGGTATACCAAAACAAGGTGGATGAATCCGGAATTGTTACAAGAAACAAGGCAAGACTAGTTGCCCAAGGCTACTCTCAAGAGAAAGGTATCGATTTCGATGAAACCTATGCCCCCGTAGCTAGATTAGAGGCAATTAGGATATTGATTGCTTATGCATGCCATTTAAATTTTAAACTTTTTCAAATGGATGTCAAAAGTGCTTTTCTAAATGGTTTTATTCAAGAGGAGGTGTATGTAGAACAACCTCCCAGTTTTGAAAATCCAAGTTTTCCAAACCATGTTTTCAAACTAAGAAAAGCTCTTTACGGTTTGAAACAAGCCCCAAGAGCTTGGTATGAAAGATTGAGCACATTTTTGATTGAAAATGGTTTTTCAAAAGGAGAGGTGGATACCACATTATTTATAAAGAAACATAAGCATGACATTTTAATTGCTCAAATATATGTAGATGACATCATCTTTGGTGCTACTAATGAATCTCTATGTAGAGATTTTTCTAAGATGATGCAGGGGGAGTTTGAGATGAGTATGATGGGAGAGCTAAACTACTTCCTTGGGCTGCAAATCAAACAAATGAAGGAAGGCACATTGCTCACTCAATCAAAATATACTCAAGATCTCATCAAGAGGTTCAACATGCATGAGGCCAAGGAGCAACCAACACCGATGAGCACTTCAACAAAAATTGATAAGGATGAGGGAGG
Source organism: Anacardium occidentale (assembly GCA_026122585.1). Lineage (NCBI taxonomy): Eukaryota > Viridiplantae > Streptophyta > Magnoliopsida > Sapindales > Anacardiaceae > Anacardium > Anacardium occidentale. The sequence goes on from JAJEJH010000296.1 coordinate 500,629, forward strand.
TAAAAGTGTTGATACAAAGTTGTATAGAAGCAGGATAGGTGCATTATTGTATTTGACTGCATCTAGGCCGGATATATTGTTTAGCGTATGCATGTGTGCACGTTTTCAAGCAAATCCTAAGGAATCACATTTGAATGCGGTGAAACGAATCTTGAGATATCTTAAGGGGACACCGAATGTTGGTTTATGGTACCCTAAGAACTCAACATTCGAATTGCGTGCATTTTCAGATGCTGATTTCGGAGGCTGCAAAATTGATAGGAAAAGCACTAGTGGAACATGTCAATTCTTAGGAAACATGTTAGTTTCATGGTTTTCGAAAAAGCAAAACTCGGTTGCAACTTCTACTACGGAAGCCGAATATGTTTCCGCAGCTAGTTGTTGTGCCCAAATTCTTTGGATGAAACAACAACTTTCTGATTTTGGTTTCAAAATAACGAAAACTCCCATATTTTGTGATAATACTAGTGCTATTCAACTTTCGAAAAATCCCATCTTGCATTCTAGGACAAAGCATATAGACATTAGGCATCATTTCTTGCGTGATCATGTTAGCAAGGGTGATATTGTGCTTGAATTTGTTGACACTAACCACCAGCTAGCTGACATCTTTACCAAGCCTCTGGACAAGGAAAGATTTGCCTACATAAGAAGGGAGCTTGGAATGATTGATGCAAGCCAAGTAAGTGTCTAAAAATTCTACCTTTTAATGCTTACATGATGAGTTGATTGAGTGCTTGATGTTTTGACTGAATATCTGAATATGCATGAATGATAATGAG
>JAJEJH010000297.1:0-36163 GCA_026122585.1 Anacardium occidentale
ATATGATTTTTCATATATCAGATAGGGGTGAATACGAGGGGGCGCCTGTGAGTTCGCACACCCGCTAGAGAGGGAAACCAGCGTCCGCCAGAGAGGACATGGTCACTGACCAAACTCAATAGAGAGTGCTGGTTGTGCATCAGTAGATTTATTAGGATTTTGAACTCACACGGCCAGGGTGCCGAATCCCTGTATTCATCAGTCTGGCCAGCATAGCAGATATTTTCAGATATTTCAGAGATTTTCAGTACTTTCTGATACAGATTTCAGTATATACTATACGTATATTTTCAGGATCTTCGGATCACAGTTTTATTATCAGAAAGAGTTTTCAGAAAAGACAGTTTTTTTTAGAAAAACAAGCCTGAGGGCAAGTTTTACAGCTTTTCAGTTTACATGACATCAGCATATACAATTCATTGTCATGTACAGCATCTCATGAGAACAGATGAGAAACAGAACAGTATCAGAACAGAAAAATAACAGAAATCAGAATAAGAAAACTGTCTAGTAGAATCTTCTACGTGACGAGTCACGTAGTCGATTAGTTGTTTGACCTGCGAGTGTAGTGTTTGGAAACGCTTGCTGAGTGACTTTGTCACTCACTCCTTTCCCTGTTTCCTTTTGCAGGTCAGTAGTTCGAGGCTGAGCTGGATGCGAGACCGCTGCGAGATTTTGGGGATGTGGCTCGGCAGCAGCAGATAGCATGTTGGCTCGCATGCTTTAGTTTCTCATGTATATATATATATGTGTGTATTATACTCTAGTACACTGTATGCCAATTTATTTTCTATACATGAGCAGCCTGGGGCTTTCACGCTTCAGTATATTTCAGTATTTTACTTATGTTAACAGTTTCTTTTATAAAGAAATTTGTTATACCAGTTTCAACAGCAGGTTTTTCTGTAGAGGTCCCCGTCTCAGGAATATTTTATTATTATATGAACAGTATTTTCCGCAGCGTACAGTAACCTGAGGCGGGGGTCGCTACAACTTTAAATTTTTTAAAATTTCAAAAAACATTTTTAAAATTTTTTAACACTCCTACAAATTTTTACTTTTATAATTTATCATCAAATATATGATTATATGATATTTATATCTTTAATTTAATTTTTTTAGTTTTTTAGGGGTGTAATTATAATTTTTAAACTATTGAAGACACATTAAAAATTTAAAAATTTCATAAACAACTAAAACTTTTTTTAAGTTAAAAAACCTTTAAAATTTCATGAACACCCGTAAAATGTTTTAAATTTAAATTTGCTCCCAGACATATAATTACATATATTTACACTCCTAATTTAATTTATTCGGTTCTTCAAGAGTATAATTATTATTTTTAAATTATTGAAGATATATTAAAATTTTTATAACGCCTCTAACTCTTTTTAAATTATAAAAACTCCCTTAAAATTTTTATTAACACCCCATAAATTTTTAAAAATTTATAATTTATATTCAAACATATAACTATATGATATTTACATTTTTAATTGGTTTTCTTTTTGTGATGGTTATTTTTGATACTATTAAAAATATGTTAAAAATAAAGATAATTTTTCCAAAGAATTTCCTAAGTAAGAATAAAATTATACTTATCATATCGCCCAAGATAAAAAGAATTTATTTTATTTTTCTAATTCAAATAATAAATAATAAATAATTTTATATACATAAATTTTGAGTCACAACTTTCCTATGCTCCACGCAAGTTTAGGGAGATTCATTTCCACCCCCTATAATTTACAAACTATAAATTTCTACCCTAATCTAAGTCTGCCAATTAGAAGAGTTCTAACTCTGTAAATTATTTTTAATTTTATGAAATGTCTATATTATCTTTAATCAGAATCAGTAATGATCACATTAGATTTAGTACTAATATAACATTAAAAAAGTGTGATTTTGTTAGATCATACAAGTTAGAGTATGATCTTGTCTGTCTAATTATATTATATTTAAAAAACCGAAAATTAATAATTAAAATTGATTTTAGCGTTTGAAATAACACCTAAAAAGTGTCATTCAATTAGATCACGTTATTGTAGATGTGATTTTGACATCTTCGCGCTTGAAGATGTGTGATTTGGTAGAGTTGCACCTACGTGATGCAATTCATGCTAGGATTGCACCTTCCTAGATACGCTTGTTGATTAGGTACGTTGAACCAAGCTTGGAAAAAATTTCACGTTTGGCAATTTGGGCCTTAAATTTTTGTTTAAATCTAGTTTATTAAATTTAATCAAGCTTTGGATTTGTTTTAGGTTTGCTCGAATAATTCAAAAATTGTAAAAACATCTTTATAATTTTAAAAAAATTATAAAAACATCTTACTAAACAGAAAAAAAAAAAACCAATTTAAACAATCATAAATAATAATTATAATTAATATTTAATTTTTTTAATGCCAATAAAAATAAAAAAAATAAAAAAAATTATTTATTTTTAACTTCAAAACAATATTCAAGATAATTGAATCTTGAAAGATGAATATTTTAATAAATATTAATTAAAGAAATCTAATAATTTCACACACGCACACATATATAAGTTGTCTTCTGTTTAACATAAGGTGGACTATTTCCCATCAAGGTTTGATGAACTATCATTCCCGTCCTTTAAGTTTCGAATAACCACATTTTACCCCCATTCACTTCAAATAGTAAATTCTGTTGGGTTTTCCTAAAAATAAATATTATGCCCTTTTTATTGAAATCATGAATCTGCTATTAACACATAATATACATATCAAATTATCACTATATCTTTACTAGTTAAAATTTTTTTCATTTAAACAGAAAAGGGGGGAGAAAGAAGTTGTCCCTTTGGTACCCTTAAACATATCAACATGCCAACTAATTATAAAATATTGCATTTTGTTTAAATTTTTTTGGGGTATAATTATTAATTTTGAAATCATTAAGAGATAATTTTAAATTTTAAAAATTTATAAACAACCTAAACTTTTTGGAATTTCCAAAAGCTCCTAATTTTTTTTGAATTTAATAAAAAAGCCCTTCTTAAATTTTCTTTAACAGCTCAAGCATTTTTGAAAACTATAATTTGCCCCAAAATTTTGAAAAGAGAAAATATAAAAAATAGGGGGAAAATATAAAAAGAACACGAGAAAAAAGAAAAATAAAATCTATATCATACCCTTTCACTTAACAGAATTCATAAATAAAAATGGATGATATATAAGAATCTAACTTTTTAAAGCTTAAATAAGAATTGTCATTTCTTCAGACCTTGGGTGGGATATTGTATTTTGGCCTTAAAATAATAGAAGATGAACTATTACTTAAATTCTATCATATCCAATCTGTTCTGCTAAATCCTAAGGACCAAAAGGTAATTGACCGGGACTTTTACAAACTTTCAGCTTCAAAACTTTATATTATATGGGTATTTTATTTACCGTTAAATTTAGGATCTTTAATTAACTAACTAGAAATGTGGACATTTTACCATGCCCTAATTTTTTCATCCGTAGATAACCAAAATCCTTTAGGCGAAAGGACTTATTCCCACCTTAGATTTTCTGAAAATTTTACTTTTTAATTTTTAAAACTCTAAACACCCACTTATTAATTATTTTTTATTCAATTTTTAAAATTTTTTTAATAAAATAATTAAATTACCCCTATAAAAATAAATATAATAAAATATAATTTAATATAAAAGTTTATAAAAAATTTTAAAAATAAATTTAAGAAAATAAAAAACAATCATTGTCATTAGTAGCGAATATCGATAATTGAACTAGGAGGCCAAAAATAGCTTTTTAGTTTACAAGACAACCATATTTATCTATTTTCATCATCAACTATAATTGAAAACTCTCATGGTGCCAACGTCGGCCCTTTTTTGTTGTTCCTAGTCATGTTTGATGATGAATATGGCTAAATTTTATCATCTTGTGAGTCAATAGACCATTTTTTGTTTATTAGATTGATTATCAAATATCGATGATGGTTTTTTTATTTTTTTAAAAAATTTGTTATAATTTTTATTTTTATAAATTTATTATTTTTAAAATTATTTTTATTAAAAAATAAAAATATTTTTTTAGTTATTAATATTTAACCATTATTTTAGTCAGTAGAAATATATTTAAATTTAAAAAAAAATTAAGAGTTAAAATTTATCTTTCCTTGTCAATTCCTCATTAAAATAGTTGTCCATTCCATTGCTTCATATGTCACTGAGTTAGAATGACAATAATGCCCTCTGTGGAAGAATTTTGAAACCCATACTAGGGAGTCAAGAAAATAAATAAAAAATCTAAAGCATTTATTAATAATTTAGGAATTAACAAGTGATTTGGGGCAATGAGGAAGTAAGGACAAAGAGGTAATTTGATACAAACTCAGAAATCAAGAACATTTCTCATAATAATAGAAATAGTTTTTACAACAAAATTACTCAAAAACAAAACTTTTGTCTGAAACAAAACAAGACTCTCTCTGTCTCTCTCTACTGTATCTTTATGAGAGGAGACATATAGATAGAAGAATGGATAGATAGAGAGACTTAAAGCAATTTAAAAGTGAGATAGAGAGAGCGGAGTATAATAAAAAAACAATGTTGTCATTGTTATAGAAGGTTTTGTTTTTTCATTTCTTCAAACTCAAAAAACAAAACTCCCAAACACCAAAAAGAAGAAACTAGTGTCAATAGCATATAGATATACAAAAACATTAAATACAAGCTGAATGCTGTGATAGATCTCACTGATTCTCCTCATAGGTAAGCTTTTTTTTTTTCAACGATCCAAACTTCATTTAATTTAATTTGTGGTGACGTGCTGATTTTTTTTACATGCAGTTTATGTTCTTTTATGTTGGTGTGGAAATGGGTTCTGGATGGTTTGGTGTTTGATTCTGGTTTTATTTGTGTAAATGCTAGTGGGTTTTGATTTGATGGAATCAGATCTGATTTAATTTGATGAAGTGTTGGTTTCTATTTTAGTACATTTTTGTTTTTTAATTTGATGAAGTGTTGGTTTCTTTTTAAGTACATTTTTGTTTTCTGAGTTGTGTTTTGGTTTAAGATCCAAGTTCGAATTTTGGTTTGCATTTGGTTGGAAGTAGTTGCTTTTTAGCTATTGATTATTCTGTTGTTTTAATATATACTTCTTTTAATGTAATCTAGTTCTGATTGGAAATGCGGGTTTATTTGGTGTTGCTTTCTTTGTCTGACTTGGATAATTGTAGTGTAATCGGTAATTAAAGTACTTTGATAATTAGTTTTAGGCGTAATTTTGGAAAAATTTTGGGATTATTTACTTACTTGTCGTCCGGAGCTTGCATTGTGGCTTTAGGTTAATTTGATTTAAGAGTCCTTCTTTTGGGAATTGATTGGTCAATAATTTGGGATCTCCTTTCTGTAGTAAATTATATGTGGGTATATGAGGAGTTTAGGGAAGAAGTTGTGTAAATATAGTAGAGGTAGAGGAGAGAGAAGAAGATGAAGGCAGATACGCCTCTTGATTATGCAGTGTTCCAACTCTCACCAAGGCACTCGCGGTAAGGAAATTCTGTAGTTAAATATTTATGTTTACTTCATGGTCTTTGGCTTTGTGTGTTTTACAAAGTTTATTACTCTTACCTATTTGGGCAGATGTGAGTTGTTTGTATCTACTGATGGGGACACTGAGAAGCTTGCCTCAGGGTTAGTGAAGCCATTTGTGACTCATTTAAAGGTTGCAGAGGAACAGGTTGCAAGGGCAGTTCAGTCAATTAAGCTTGAAGTTGGAAAATATGACAATGCCAAGACTTGGTTCACAAAAGGAACACTTGAAAGGTTACACTTGGTGCCAGCTGAGACATTTGTTGCTTCATTGATGAATGGTTTGGATTCATATGTTGATTTGATTTGCAATTCTTGTTTCCAGGTTTGTGCGGTTTGTTACTACACCGGAGGTTTTGGAATTGGTCAATACATTTGATGCAGAGATGTCTCAGTTGGAAGCAGCTAGAAAAATATATTCTCAGGTATTAATTGTCTGATTCTTTATTGAAGATATTAGTTTAAAGTACAAATGTTTTCTATTTACTCTGAATGTGGGTGAACTTGTATTTCAGGGGTCCAGGGATCAACTTTCTGGTGCAATAGGTGTGTATCTTTGTTTTTGGTTTCATCATCCTATCTTTCCATGCTGGATTAGTCTGATTACATTGAGTCATGAGCCTATTATTCTTATCTGACATAAATGGTATAACATCTAGGTATGCGACCTGAAGATATGTAATAGTACTTTATGCTGTGATTGAAATATCCACCATAATTAGCATTTTGTGTAGCTGAGGTTTCACTGTTTGTGCTGATGTTATCAATCAGAAGATATTAATAGATCTCTATTATAGACTCAGGAAAATAATTTAATGTAATCATGCACTTATAATGGAAATATCTTCTCAAGGAAAATTCAGATATGTCATTGACTCCTTAAGTGTTGGAGTTATATGGAAATTTTTGTGTAAGACATAATATGTGATTGTTGTTTTTTTCAAGCATGATTTTGGATTTGGTAACATGTTGTATTTTGATGGCTTGATCATCTTGTCAAGAACTTTAACCTTTGAAAATAAGAAGAAATATATCTATGCCCTAGCAGTTTAGTCACATAGTTTCATTGGAGTTATACATTACTGGTAACATGTATCCAATTCATAGTCATGTAGCAGCAGGGTAGCAGATCACTGATCACATTTTTTGGTTATCACATATTCTTGTTCCCTTCTCTTAGTGAAAATTTTCCTTATTTATTGTAATATCCGAGAGATGCCTTAGACAAAAAAGTGATAGTAGTTGAATTGCTTCTGGTAATTTGTTGTCATTTTTCATAATGAGTTTGCCTTGGTTCACTATGTGTCATTTTAAGGTTGAGCTAGATTGGGCTCATATCTAAATTCTACTTGCTTCTAGACTGTAAAATGTCCAAAAATATGTGGTGTGTTGCCAATTGTTCGATACATGGTGTGTTGATGCTTAGATGCATTCAAAAATATAAGTTCAACGTTTATGTTTCAGTGAATGTCCTAAGTTCATGGGTGATTTCTTAAAATGCAGTACTTTATTCTTGTTTTTCACATCGTAAGTTTGAGAGGAGTTTGACATGACACATTTTAGACAAATTCCATGACTTATGGTCTCTGCCATGAGTCATATTTGGAAACCACTTCATGAAAAACCTTAAACTAACAACTAAGGATTCGATATTCGTATTAATCTCTCTAGCAAGTCCATGACATGATCTTTTATTACTTTCTAAGGAAATCTATTAGCCTTTGCTGTGCTATTTAACATTAGGTGGTTCAGGGCATGGACTCTTTAAGAAAATACTCTCGTATGAATTTGTGATTTGCGTTGCTTTGGAAGCATGGTCTTTTAAATAATGAGATTTTATATGTGTTTGCGATGTGTGCTTGATTTGAAAGCTTCTCGAAACTGTTTTCTTAGCCTGGTACTGTCTACAATGTAAAGTTTGAAAAGTTGCCAAAATTTGAAAATTTTGGGGGGCCTGTGCTGCTATATTTCATTATGTACTGGCAATTAGATAGGGAGAAACTTATTGGGTTATAGAAAGACTCAGGAAGACATACAAATAGGAATAAACATATGCGACACACTGGAAACATTTATCTTTGTAGATGGTTATTCTTTTAGTAGTGGATAACTAGTCCACGTTCTTAGGTTTTTTCACAATCACATATCTAACTTTCCTATCAAAAATAAATGTTTCGAAAAATTTTTTCTGTGTCATTGATTAATTCTCTTTGGGATTAAAATTTTTTCACACCAATGACAATAAATAGTGACTATGAACTGTTATCATTGAAAATTTTTTTATTCATTGTTAGAATGTGCTTTGGCAAAGCATGCCTTTTGCTGTTAGCAGCTGAAATTTCATCCACCACACTGGCACAAATGCAAGAAGTCAAAAGCTTGAACATGGAAAAATGTGTATGCAGAGATATTCAAATAACTTTATTGGCACAGGTTACATTCATCAATTTACTCAAGATGGGCTGATAAATAATAAAGGATACTAGATTTTCCAATTGATGTTCGAAAATTGTCACACTAGATTCTTGGTGATGATTATTCTTGTGCAGTCTCTCTCATGTAGAGTGAGAGCATAAGAGATTGGGTATGGCCCATAGGTTCCTTGTTTGTATTGCTTCATAGTTCTAACCATTCACTTACTAGCACAATGAGATGCTTTTGATGTACTAAAAAAATTTGCAAAGGAAAAGAACAAAAAAAGGAAAATTTATGTTCCTAAAAATTCAACTGTTAATTAAAGGTCAATGGCCTGGAAAATTAAAAGTACTTTTTTTGAAATTTAAAGGCTAGCAGTTCTTTGATGTTGCCTCATTAGGATATATTGTTGCTTCTTTCCTGGTTGCATCATGGCATCTCATCTTTCTGATATTATTGATAATTGATCCTACATTCTTACTACCTCTCATGACCTTTATTCTCTTGGCTACTGGAAATAACAAAGTTTTCCTTCTTTTAGATTTTGAATGTAAGTTACATTTATTATGCTGACACAACATTTGCCAATTTGCTTTAGGTGGGGATGGTACTGGAAACACAGCAGCAGCTGATGCAACAAAGTAAAAGTTCTTCTATCTTTCACTTTTTTATATTGGACCAATTTTTTAAAATTCTGATAATTTTCATAAGTGGTGTCCTACTTTTCATTTGCAGCAACAGCTGTTTTTTCAGTTGTTATTTTTAATTTTCCTATGCTTGCTGGATCCATGTAATTGTCAACCATTGAAGACAGTGTTGTTAACCCTTCTCATCTTTTAAAATGATATCATGCTTGAGGAATGTGAGGTTGGAAATGCCTACTTTAATAGATTTAGGGGCCTTTATAGGGACTTAACTGTGTTTCTTGCATAAATAGTAAGCAGTTAACTATGAGAAAAATAAATTGCCTTCTGAGGGAAAAATTGGTTGTCAAAACCTGTTATATTGAAGGATGGCCTTGTTTCATGATGTAAATGGATTAATGCTTATAATGTAAGTTCCTTGTTATGTAAAACAAATATTATAATTAAAGTTGATCACCTGAATCGTTGCATTTAGACTTTCTCATTTTTCTCTTTGTAGCTTTTAACTCTTACCTTGTTTCTTGTCCCAATTTTTACAGGAAGGAGCTTTTGAGGGCAATTGATGTGCGTCTGGTTGCTGTTAGACAGGACTTAAACACAGCTTATGCTCATGCAGCATCTGCTGGTTTCAACCCAAAAACTGTTTCTGAGCTCCGGTACTTTGCTGATCAGTTTGGTGCACATCGCTTGAAGTAAGAACAATGGAAATTCTTTCTTCAATTATATTGACCATTAACTCTGAAAGCTTAAGGCGATAGCAAGGAGCCTAATTGTAGAAATTGCACTTTAACTAACAACAATATTTAAAACGTACCCCCTTCTTTTGCATAGCTAAATTCATTAATAGGCTTACATGGATTAGAGGGTTCAAATACAATAACTTCTGTTGAGCTCAGATGCTATGGTTAGTTACTAATTACTCTCAAGAGTTTAAGTTCATAGGAAGGTGCCTGAAAGTAACACTCAAAACTCTAGCAAACAATAAAAATTAAACTCTACAAACTAAATCTTAGTAAATCTAATTCTGACCTCTGTTTTTGTGTGTGTATACTGATATCTGAAGAGAGAGAGGGAGAGAGATTGTTAATAATTTTGATGATTTTGATAATGGCTGCATCTTATAGAATGTGTAATAACTCCAAATTGAAATATCTCATTGTCATGTGATTTTCAAGTGACCCTGGTGAGGTTCTGCTTCAGCTACTAGTTGGCATTGTCAAGCTGTTTTAGCTGTTAGAAATGGTTCTAAGTCGCATCCATGGTGGTCCAAAACTATGCCTAATACATTACTATGTTATTAAGAACTACTCAACTATTCAGAAAATGAGTTCTTACCTTGTACATTAGACTGGTTGGGTTGGCTAGACAAGGACTTTGGATCTACAATAGGGTGATAAGATTTTCAGTAGGAAAGAAGTATGCTTCATACAAGTTCCTTCCATGTCCATATGATATCATTCAATGCTGAATTTTGGTCCAGAAGATTAATCATATTCCATTTTTAGTATAGGTGCCAGAAGTTTTACAGTGGTGGATTTAACTGATTTTTCTGTCTAGCTTTCTATTTTGGGCGTTTGGATTTGATTTATGGTTGAATAATGTCTATTATTTGATTAATCAATGACTGGCCTGCTGGTTGTCATATGTTGGTTCTCTTCATTTGTAGGGATCAGTAATATGCAAAAATAGCTATAGTAATTGAGATGCTTATCTCAATTACTGTTGGGATCTCTGATTTACAGTATTTACTATGGGTTTAAAACTGTTGAGATACTTCTGAAGATATTTCCTATAAAATTTGTAATGCATATGTAAAAATAACCCCTTCATTTATTGGTTAAAATTTTTCGGGTTTGAAGCATTGGGATCTCTTCAATTAGGTCAGTAGGGTCAAACTCTGATTTGGTAGAGGACACCTGGGAAAACCCATTCATGATTGTGTCTTGTACATGCTATATTGAACACTGGGTCCACAGTTATGTACATATGCTATTGTGCAGAGAAATAAAAGTCTCTGCACTGCACACACACATGCTGCTCAAATTTGGCTTGTGAGATGTACATGTTATTTGACTTTACTATTTTGACCAATGGGTATTATCTTATAATATAAAGAGCCCACCAACCGATATCCTCCCTTATAGGAATTTTATGTTAAAGATCCAATATTATAGATCTGTCACAGCATGGAAGGTATAGCAGTTATAGGAGTGCTTTCTTATTTTCAAAGATCTAAAATTTCAATTCATTTTAACTTTTTTGTTATTTTTTATGAATTCTTAATTATTTTCACAACTTGATGACAGTTATATTAATGTATTATTTCTTTTGTTGTGTAGTGAAGCTTGTTCCAAATTTGGCTCAGTGTGTCAAAGAAGACCAGATCTGATCAGCCCATGGAAGCCAAGTGTCAATGATCAAGCAGTTCGAGCCTCATGGGGATCTGACATGTCAGTTGATGACCCCACCGAAGGCCAAAGTGGGCCCCACCAATTTTCTCAAAGTAGATCCAAGATCCCATCGAGCAAAGATCAACAACAACAACAACAACAACAGCAACAAAGTACAAATCAAACCCAAAACCACCTTAACCAATCAACACTCACCACATGTCAGCTGCCCAAGTCCATTTTCACAACACAGCAGCAGCAAGGGAACTTGGGGGAAAAAGACAACCAAGAAGAAAAGAAGAAAGAAGAGGATGCTGTAACTGAGTCATCAACAAGTCAACCTCCTTCTAGGCGACTCAGTGTGCAAGACAGAATCAACCTTTTTGAAAACAAACAGAAGGAAAGCTCTTCAGGCTCTGGTGGCAAACCTCCTGTTGTTGGAAAATCAGTGGAGCTAAGGAGACTCTCATCTGATGTATCATCTTCATCTACTAACACAGTCACTGGTGCTGCAGAGAAGGCGGTGTTGAGAAGATGGAGTGGTGCAAGTGACTTGAGCATTGACTTAGGCAATGAAAGAAAGGAAAATAATTTCTCAGATAGTCCCTTGTGTATACCATCTTCATTGTCTATTTCTCAGTCCAAAAGTAACGTGTTTTCAGATGCATCAGAGGATATTAAGGACCAGAAAGATCAAAAAGGTTTAATTGATTTGGCAAGTTCTGAGAAAGTTGAGTTTAAGAGTGGTGGGGATAGAGTTGCTGATTCTGTATTGAAAGATCAAGGTGAGGGGCAAGTGGGGATTGGAGGGTTTCCAGAGCAGGTGAGATTGAAGGGGGGCAAGAATTTGAAGGATCAAGTGGGTTCACAAGTGAGCCAGCTCAAGTCTTTCACAGATAGGAATGACCAGGTTAGTGTGACTGATGAAGTGATTTTTCAGGAGAAGTTGAAGGGTGCTTTATGTAGTGTAGAGAAGAGTGATTGGTTTAAAGCTCAAGCCAGTTTCCAGGAGATTGTTGGGGTGAAGGATCAATCTGCTTTGCGAATCCAGACTGGAAATTCTGTGGGTAGAGTGGTGGATTTTACTTCTGGTAGTGAAACTGGGAATAGAGTAGAGGATGCTGAACTTATACATCAGCTAGCGTCTCAATCACGTTTTAGGGGTCCCCAAAGTCATACCCGGTCTCTTTCAGGACAGTTTGAAGGTGGTATTGGAGTAAAAGTCAGGGAAGCTTGGGAAAAAGTGTCTGCAGCTGATCAGTTGGCATCGCACCCACAATGGAAATCTTTTACAGAAGTTGAAGAAGCAGGGAAGGAGGACTTGGTGTTCGGAAGGGAACAGATCAAAGCAGAAGATTCTGGAAGCCAGAGGATGAAGTTTCAGAAACTGGTTGCTGCAGGTCCTGAACAGATTAAGAAGTTGCAAGATAGGGGAGATGAAAGTGGTTCAGTTTATGGAAATAACAGGCCATTGTTTTCTGGTAAAAAGGTTTCACAGAGACAAGAGGGTTTTGCTGCTGTTCCAACACTACCAGCTGAGCAAGTTCAGAGAACAAGGCAGTCAAAGGGAAATCAGGAACTTTATGATGAGCTGAAAATGAAGGCAAATGAGTTGGAAAAGCTTTTTGCAGACCACAAGCTCCAGGTTCCCGGGGATCAGTCCAATTCTACAAGGAGAAGCAAGCCTGCTGACATACATATTGAGCAGGCAGTAGGTTCACATTACAGAAAACCAACAGTGTCAGAAATATCTCCCTCTCAAATTCCTGACAAAAGCACTGTGATCAAACCATCTGGGAGTTCCAGTAATGCGGCAATGTTCAGTACTCTACCAATGAAGGTATCGAACCATCAGGATTATGGTGATTCCTTGAGGCAGAATTTCTCTGAGCTTGGTTTGTCTAATGAGTCCAGAGTAAAATTTTATGAGAGGTATATACAGAAAAGAGATGCAAAACTGAGGGAAGAGTGGAGTTCTAGAAGGGAAGAAAAGGAAGCCAAGTTAAAAGCTATGCAGGACAGTCTTGAGCGAAGCAGAGCTGAGATGAAGGCCAAATTTTCTGGTTCCATAGACAGACAGGATTCAGTTTCTTCTGCTGCTCAGCATGTGGAGAAACTCAGATCTTTTAATTTTCAATCAACTATGAAGATTGAGCAGGTATTTCATGCGTATGTTTTTGGTTAGCAAGTGTTGAAGCTGACAAAATCAATATTGGTCGTTTATTTTGTGGTTTTGCTTTATAAAATTTCCTTAATTCTTTTATATGTAGAGAATTTTGATGGAGTGAATCTTTTGACAGCATCCTATAATTTCCATCCAAAGCGTAGAAGATGAAGATCTTTCTGAAATGTTTGAGCAGAAATATTATGGACAAGATAGATTATTCATTGAGACATCGTTTTGTAATAATGCTTCTAAAGCTTCTCAAGCTAAGAAGCTATTGCCTAATAGAAGCATGTCTTCATCTACACCTCGCACTGCTGCAGCACCAATTCCACGGTCATCAAGCAAAAATTCCAATTCTGGTTCTGGAAGGCGAAGGCCCCAATCAGAAAATCCTCTGGTGCAGTCTGTTCCCAACTTTTCTGACTTCAGAAAAGAGAACACAAAGCCTTCCTCTGGGGTCAGCAAAGTGACAAGCCGTTCACAGGTGAGAAATTATGCCCGCAACAAGAGCACTAGTGAAGAAATAGCTCTTGTCAAGGAAGAAAAGCCCAGGCGGTCGAATTCTTTGAGAAAAAGTTCTGCTGGTCCTATGGAGTTTCCTGATGTGGCCCCTTTGAATTCTGATGGTGTTGTGTTGGCACCTTTCAAATTTGATAAGGAACAAAGTGACCAGAGCTTCCAAGAAAAATATCTGAGAAGTTTGGAGTCAAAGTCGTTCCTCAGAAAGGGTAATGGCATAGGTCCTGGCACTGGAGCTGGTATTGCCAAACTAAAAGCTTCAATGGCTGCAGATTCTTTGAGAAATAAAGGAGAATATGATGAGGTTTTTGAGGCTGAAGATTCAACAGATATGGCCAAAGAGGATGATGAACAAGAACTTGAAACCATGGAGGTTGAAGAATGTATTGACCTAGATAATTGTAAATCAAGACTGAGCCAGGGATTAGACAAAGTGGATAATTCTGGATCTGAAAATGGGGATTCCTTGCGATCTCTTTCTCAAGTTGACCCTAGTTCAGCTGCCGAATTACCTGCTCCCTTGCCTTCCACATTTCAAATGGTAGGCTCTCTGCAAGAATTGCCAGTAGAAAGTCCTGTGTCATGGAACTCACACATGCATCACCCATTTTCTTACCCTAATGAGACCTCAGATATTGATGCCTCTATGGACTCTCCAATTGGGAGTCCTGCATCTTGGAATTCTCACTCTCATGTGCAAACAGAGGCTGATGCTTCACGCATGAGGAAAAAATGGGGCAGTGCACAGAAACCTTTCATTGCTTTGAATTCATCTCATAATCAGTCCCGGAAGGATGTGACTAAAGGGTTTAAGAGATTATTGAAGTTTGGAAGGAAAAATCGTGGGACAGAAAATTTGGTTGACTGGATTTCGGCTACAACTTCTGAAGGAGATGATGACACAGAAGATGTGAGGGAATCTGCCAATCGTTCATCAGAAGACTTGAGGAAGTCCAGAATGGGGTTCATGCAGGGTCATCCTTCAGATGATGGCTTCAATGAAAACGAGTTGTTGAATGAACAGGGTAACTTGATTTGTTAGTCATTTTGCAATTATTTGCTAGGCATATTAATTGGTTAAATTCTTGCATCTATTATCACAAGTTTCAAAAAATATTATCAGATTGCAAGTTACTTTTCTTTACTTCTGCCGGTATCACTATCATGGTTTGACCAGGCAGTATATATTAATGTTCACTGTAACACAATAGAGATGAAAGTTGATGATTGTTTTAATCGAGGAAAAAAATCATAGACCAGCCTATTTGAAGTAATGTGCTGCTTAAACCAAAAAAATAAAGCTTTTATTTTGGGGTCTTATGCACTGAGGATTTGAATCGTTTTCTCTTTCTTTGATAGTTGAGCTAATGGTGTTCAATCTCTACTCAGTATTTTAGTTGATTTAAGAGTAAAATCAGCTTGATAGTTTACTCTTTTTCTTGCAGTTCAAGCTCTACATAGCTCTATCCCAACGCCTCCAGCAAACTTTAAGCTGAGGGAGGACCACATGTCAGGAAGCTCCATAAAAGGTGATTGATTAACAGTTTTCTCATTTTGCTGTAATCAATAAATGCATATGGTTCAGTGTGATTCTGAAAAACTTACCTCAGTTATTGGCTTTGCTGATTCAATCAATATGATCCAATGGATCTCTGCCTGCATGCACTGCAGTTTGAATCAAGGACACCCTTCAAATTTATTTATATAGAATTCTGTGCAAAGGAATCTTGGTATATCTTTGGATTGAAGTCCACATTCTTAAACCTCTCTAGAGGAGTTACTATCATATGAAAATTTTGTTATCCTTCTTGAGGTTTTGAAATTCATCATAGGCCTCTTATGAAATATGTCAAGACTTATTCTAAGGTTACAGAAAAATCTATTGGGATCCCCAAGCTGGGAACACATCAAACTTTAGGGTAGGAGTAAAACATCCTTTAGTTTGGTGATAAGGTTCATCAATGACTACAATTGCTAATTATTTGACCAAACTCTTGATTCAGAGTCAATTGGTGAATATACCAAAGAAAACATGTTACTTGGTGATAAGTTGCTCAGCATCTTTCTTATTATTCGTACTTACACCTATATCTAAATTTTGCAGCACCACGATCATTTTTCTTGCTCTCAACATTTAGAAGCAAAGGAAGTGACTCAAAGCCCCGATAAATTACCTAGTGAAGCCAGTAGTGATGGCATCATTGTTAAACAGTAGGGTGTAAAGGAAAATATTATGTTAAATAGATATGCTTGAGATAGGCATGATAAAGCCATCAATATGTGTTCTATATTGTATTGAACGATATACGCCTATTGGCGTATTGTCATTGTGATTTTGGTAGCCCAGGGCATTCAGCATTCTTTTGCTACTCATCCTTTCTTGCAATGTATATCAAACTCTTATTAGAATCAATATGGTTGGCAGTTTAAGAGGAGTGATGTGATTATGCCGAGTGGTAGTTTGTTAAACTCAACAATTCTTTTGTTATATCTTCATTCCGTTCCTTACATTGTTGTTGCTGTAATTTTATGTTCTATTTGGAATAAACAGATTTGGCCTTAATTACGTTATGCAGATTATGGCAATAGCAGTTTGGTGCCATACTTCTTGAGCTAATAGAATTTTTAATCGTAGTTCAAGGATTGAATATGTCATTATCTGATCATTTGGTTATACCAGTAAAGTTAATATATTAATATAGAATGTTAATGTATTGATATATCTTGGTATTTTCACCAGGGACAATGTGCTTACACCCATTCTTGTAAGCTCCGTCGATCCATTGTGGAACCTTGGTTTCTACACAAATTTACAGAGGGAGCCTAAACACTTGAAATTTACAAGTTGCTTACCGTTTGTTTTTGTCTGTCTGCAATAAGTGCAGTAAAGTGCTCCCTAAACAATCATAATGAGAGTCAAAAGACTACAGAAGATTGGCATTATCATCAAACCAGCATGTGTGATGTTCATTTTTATGTTCTTGATCTCATCGAATCTCTTGTATATTGAAGTCACTTGTGTGGCAGGACGGCTAGAACAATCAAATATGTATAGCCAAAAAGATAGAACTTCAATGGGCTAAAATTACAACATTTATTCAGTTTGGATTTGAACTATAGTAGTAGTTGTATCCCTCTCTCGCTGGTATATTAAATACAAAAATGAGTGTGACCCTTATCAAGTAGCATTTAGGAGATCCATATTTAAACAGTACTCTGATTGGTCAAAGAGACCATCTTCAAGAAAATATTATGCAACAAAACCTTGTGAGCAACTTTTTGATGACAAATGGAGAACCCATGTTATTTTGATCCGTTGGTGACATGGGCAAAGAGGAAAGGAGTAGATGGAAAACGGCCATTGGTGATTTGTAAGTAGTCAGAATTCTATAGATAAAAACATTCACAATAGTCATAGTCACTATGAAACTAGAGGATCATCACCAAAAAAAGATACATTAAATGGGACTTTTTAAATTTAGGTTTGTAAACGAATTTTTGATTGATAGATAGTCATGAGCTCTGTTTGTCTGCCGTTTGTAACCTTTTACACATTGAGAAGGCCGCCTTGTGGCTTGGCATGTTGTCCAGGAAAATAATTGAACTTTTCTGAACCTTTATAGCTTTTTAGGTGTAAGATTATCTCAAGATCCTTAATTAGGAATACTGGAACTCTTTTCTGACCATTGATTAATTTTGTCTTCGTAGAATTTGGATTGCACAACAAAACAGAAGAGTAAACATCGATTGATTTAAACTAACCTCTTAGTGTGTAACACCGTACAAGGTTGGCACCCTTATTGTTTCTCTATCATCTTGGTATTACCATCATTCCTTGTTCATGATTTTCTTTCTGCAGAATTTGTCATACATTTTTCTATCATGACTGACTCTTCCTTCGATATTAATTACTCCTCTCTAACTGATCACCGCCAAAGCCACACTGCACCTGTTATCTCAGGCTATATGTCATGTTCTACTTCACCATTTAGCTCTCGCCACAAGTCAGCCAGCATTCAAGCTAGACGTAGAATTCGCTTTCCTACTCCAGCCACACCTTTTGCCAGGGATGATGATATGTCCTGGCAAGGAGAGGTTTCTTGGCAATTTGAGCCTTCTGGTTGGCAGGATAGCAGAAACTTAGGTGCAGCTCTAAGCCCTTGGACGGCAACTACCACCCAAGTGAGCAGTAAAATTTTTAAAAGATCAGCTCATGACTTCTATCTTTCACGCACTTCTGGTGGATTTAGCAAGTTTGAAAATCCATTCTATGACTTTTCTAGCTATAGTGCAGCGCCTTCTGGGAGGCTTGTGCTTAAAAGCTTTATAGCTAAGGATAAGGACAGTACCTTGCTTAGCAAGGAACAAAATTTGGGTCATCATGATAAGTCTCATGAGGGAATATCTAGACTGAAAATTATTGAGGGAACTAGTAGTAGACCTGTTAGTTCACTGGCTAATGAAGATGACCTTGGTGTTATTGATTATGACACAATGGAGGATGTTGAGAGGCAGGTTCACTTGTCAAAGGCTGATCATCATCAACATAGACATAATGATTCACATTGGCATTCAGTATCTCGTTCTTATACGAATGATGATGGAGATGGTGTTAGTCATGTTGTTCATTGTGGTGTTTCACATGGTGGGCACCATCAAAGGAGGCACAAAATGGACAATTTTGAAGATGAGTTGCAGTACAGGCATCATGGTCACACTACTTGGCAATCAACTAGTCATCATTTTGGCAGTGGTAATGATCGGCACAGTGACATTGAACTGGTTTCAGTAGACAGTGATGATGACGAAGAAGGGGAGGATGATCAAGAAGTGGCAAAGCCAGTCAGCTTGTTTGGCTTGTTTAAGTATTCAACAAAATTAGATATTCTTCTTGTGATTTTGGGTTGTCTAGGGGCTCTGATTAATGGAGGAGCTCTTCCTTGGTACTCTCTTTTTTTTGGAGATTTTGTGAATAAAATTGCAAGTGAATCAACTGAGCAGATGATGAAGGATGTAGGAAAGGTATGAATATTGAAAATTTCTTCCGAATATTTACAGCAGAGAATGATTCTACAATAAAAATAATAATAACTGAAAAAAAATTCTGATGTTTTTATTTTTGTTCGTTTTATCTACAGGTATGTTTACAAATGACTGGATTAGCAGCAATAGTGGTGGTGGGAGCATACTTGGGTAAGAGGAAGATTAGTTATAGCAGTAGCTTTATTTCACCTAATTTTGTTCTTATATACACATATTTGAAGTGCAATAGATGATTATTCTAACCACTGAAATGTGCAGAGATCACCTGTTGGCGATTGGTGGGGGATAGATCAACTCAACGAATAAGAACCATGTATCTAAAAGCAGTTTTGCGACAGGATATCAGTTTTTTTGACACTAAAGTTAGTGCTAGTGATATTATGCATGGAATTTCAAGCGATGTTGCACAAATCCAGGAAGTGATGGGAGAAAAGGTAAACCTCTTAATTTCCCCTCTGTTTTTGCATACAACTAATCTGAATTGTGCTATGGTACCTCATGCCACAGTTAATTTTATTTATGGAGTATCTTATCATTTGAATCAGGGTTCAATATGATTTTGTAGTATTTGAAAACAAATTTGTCTGTCCAATGATTCAAAAGGCGTTGATGTGCTATGTAACATTTTATCTAATGCAGATGGCAAATTTCATTCATCAAATCTTTACCTTCATTTGCGGTTATACAGTTGGATTTTTACGCTCATGGAAAATATCGCTTGTAATTTTTTCAGTCACCCCATTAATGATGTTCTGTGGCCTTGCTTATAAGGCTGTTTATGTTGGTCTAGCTTCAAAGGAAGAGGTAAAAAATATGCACAGACTAATTTGTTCTCAAAGGCTATTACATCAGGTTATTAGTTAATGTAAGTGTTTTTAACTTGGTAAGTTGTATGTTTGGATAATAAAATTGAAGGTTACATATCGAAAAGCTGGTAGCATGGCAGAACAAGCAATCAGTTCAATCAGAACAGTATTTTCATTCGTTGCAGAGGATCATTTGGGTTCAAGATTTACTGATTTATTGTCAAAATCTATACCAATTGGAATAAAGATTGGATTTGCCAAGGGTGCTGGAATGGGAGTTATCTATTTGGTTACTTATGCAACATGGGCATTAGCTTTCTGGTATGGGTCTGTCTTAGTTTCTAGGAAAGAAATCACTGGAGGCGCAGCTATTGCTTGTTTCTTTGGTGTCAATGTAGGGGGAAGGTAATGAACTTTCTGTCTTATCATTTCAATCCTTTGTGCAGACAACTGTGAGATTTTCTTCCATAATAAGAGATGAAACATTGTCTATTTATTTTCTAGGGGCTTGGCATTGTCATTATCATATTTTGCTCAATTTGCACAAGGCACTGTAGCAGCTAGCCGTGTGTTTGGAATCATAGACAGAGTTCCAGATATAGATCCTTACAGCCCCATTGGTAGGACAATATCAAATGTACGAGGAAGGATCGAGTTTAAGAGGGTTACTTTTGTATATCCATCTCGTCCGAATACTAAAATTCTTCAGTCTCTCAATTTGGTTATACCATCTTCAAAGACTCTTGCACTAGTTGGGGCTAGTGGGGGTGGCAAGTCCACCATTTTTGCTCTCATAGAAAGGTTTTATGATCCTAATGATGGTAAGCTTCTTCTTGTCTTGAAGTAAAACACATTTTCAAACATGAATTGCATCATTGAGAATGCTAATTTGATTAAAGTTCCTAACAATATGGCAGGTGTGATCACTTTGGATGGCCATGATTTAAGGTCACTCCCAGTGAAATGGCTAAGAAGGCAGATTGGTATGGTTGGTCAGGAACCAATTCTCTTTGCCACCAGTATATTGGAAAATGTTATGATGGGTAAGGAGAATGCAACCACAAAAGAAGCAATTGCTGCTTGCAAAGCTGCCAATGCCCACAAATTCATCTCTGAGCTCCCACAAGGCTATGAAACACAGGTTAAATGACACTGAAATTCTTATAAACATGAATGAAAATTACATACACTTGCATGATAACTCACTTATATACTACAAATGGCTAGCAGGTTGGAGATAGAGGCACTCAACTATCAGGGGGCCAAAAACAGCGCATTGCACTGGCTCGCGCCATGATCAAAGACCCTAAAATCCTTCTCTTAGATGAGCCAACCAGTGCATTAGATACAGAGTCAGAGTCTATTGTCCAACAAGCCATTGACAAGATCTCTGCTGGAAAGACAACCATTGTCATTGCTCATAGGTTGGCAACAATTAAAAATTCCAACACAATTGTTGTTCTTGACCATGGCTCTGTTGTTGAGATTGGAGATCATCGTCAACTAATGGAAAAGGTTGGGGCCTATTATGATCTTGTTGAGCTTGCTTCTCAAGCAATGTCAAAACCTTTATCAAAACACAAATCTACTAAGAGCAAGGAGTTTTCCATATATGAAAAATCAGTTAATGATGTCTCAAGACTAGAGGACGCAAATGAGATTTCAAGATCAAAGTACTTCAAATCTATGCAAGAAGAGAATCAAGTAGACAATGAAGCTGAACAAAAAACAAGGCCTAGAACTTTCAAAATATCAGAGATATGGAATCTCCAAAGACCTGAGTTTACCATGCTTTTATTAGGATTTATCTTGGGCATGTTTGCAGGTGCTATACTCTCTATCTTTCCTTTTATTCTAGGCCAAGCTCTAGAATTTTACTTCAAAGAGAGCCCATCAAAATTGAAAGAAGACGTTCGTTTCCTCTCTTTAGGACTTGTGGGGCTTGGTTTTGGGTGTATAATCTTCATGACACTCCAGCAAGGTTTCTGTGGCTGGGCTGGAACAAAGCTCACAACAAGAGTCAAAGACCTTTTGTTTCGATCAATACTGAAACAAGAACCTGGTTGGTTTGATTTTGAAGAGAATTCCACAGGAGTTCTTGCATCAAGGCTCTCAATTGATTGCCTTAGCTTCAGGTCAGTCCTTGGTGATCGATTCTCAGTCTTGTTAATGGGTATAAGTTCAGCTACTGTTGGTCTTGGAGTGTCATTTCTCCTTGCCTGGAAACTCACACTTTTGGCCGTTGCTTTAACTCCTTTCACGCTTGGTGCAAGCTACTTGAGCTTGATCATAAACATTGGACCAAAACTAGATAACAATGCCTATGCCAAAGCTAGCAACATTGCCTCAGGTGCAGTTTCAAACATAAGAACAGTAACAACGTTTTCTGCTCAAGAACAGTTGGTTAAGTCCTTCGATAGAGCTTTATTAGAACCAAGGAAGAAATCAATAAAGAAGTCACAGATTCTAGGCCTAGCACTTGGTTTCTCTCAAGGGGCAATGTATGGTGCATACACAATGACTCTTTGGTTTGGCGCTTACCTTGTGAAGAAGAAGGAAGCAAGCTTTGGGGAGGTATATAAAATCTTTCTTATTCTTGTGCTAAGTTCATTTTCTGTGGGACAATTAGCTGGTCTAGCACCAGATACATCCATGGCAGCTACAGCTATTCCTTCTGTTCTTGACATCATTAAACGTAGGCCATTGATTGGCAATGATCGGGAAAAAGGTAAGAAAGTTGAAAGGTCCAAACTGTGGGAGGTTGAATTCAAAATGGTAACCTTTGCATACCCTTCTAGGCCTGAAGTTTTAGTGCTAAAAGAATTTAGTTTAAAGATCAAAGGCGGAAGCATGGTGGCATTAGTTGGAGGAAGTGGTTCAGGAAAATCGACTGTTATATGGCTAATTCAAAGGTTTTATGATCCAAATCAAGGAAAGGTGATGATTGGAGGAGTGGATTTAAGGGAGGTCAATGTTAAGTGGTTGAGGAGGCAAACAGCTTTGGTTGGTCAAGAGCCTGCGTTATTTGCTGGGAGTATAAGAGAAAATATTGCACTTGGGAATCCAAATGCTTCATGGGCTGAAATTGAAGAGGCTGCAGAAGAAGCTTACATACATAAGTTCATCAGTAGCCTTCCTCAAGGATATGAAACCCAGGTTTGTCTAATTCACAATTACTTGATGTTCAAGTTACAGATCCTACTTATGAATGATTTTGATTCAAATTTCTGTTTGTTAATATACAGGTTGGCAATAGTGGAGTTCAATTATCTGGTGGCCAAAAACAAAGGATTGCTATAGCAAGGGCTATACTAAAAAAATCAAGGGTGTTACTTCTAGATGAAGCAAGTAGTGCATTAGACTTGGAGTCAGAGAAGCATGTTCAAGATGCATTAAGGAAGGTTTCCAAGAGGGCCACCACCGTTGTGGTGGCTCACCGCCTCTCAACCATCAAAGAAGCTGACATGATTACTGTCATAAAAGATGGCACTATTGTGGAGTATGGCAGCCATGACGCCCTTCTGGCCTCCCACCTCAATGGTGTCTATGCTAGCTTGGTTCAAGCTGAAACTGAAGCTCATGTATTTTCATGACCAACTAGTCTATTGTAAGAATAAATGTGTAAACTTCTGAACTTGGTCCACTTCAAATTTGATGGTGGCTTTTGTTGAGTGCCCACTGGAAATTCTTTAGTCTGGCTTTTGGTTTCTAACTTCTAGGTAAGGTCTCAAGGCAAGCTTTGAACTATAAGTTTAATCAAATTTGACCTTTTTAAACTATATTATTGCATCCCAAATCACTAATGAATTGAGTTTACAATTTAAATTATATGGTTTGGTGTCCTCATAATTTAATAGATACATTTTTGGTGACAAATGGTTTTGACTTAAAAATTCTTGCATGAAATTCAAAAAGAAAATGAACCAATGTTAGCTTAACGCTTTAACTAGACAAACTAGTGCCGACAATATTTGGACGCATAATATCAACTTGATCAACTTGGATTCGACAAATTTTCTAAACCTCAAGCTTTATTTGGCTTTTGGCTGAATCTCCATCACAATTTCTACCTAAAGTAAAATCTTCACCATAGTTTCTACTTAAAAGTAAAATCCTTTTTTTAATTCTCTTCTTTTATCGATTCTTAGGTAAGAATGTACACCTAGTTGGGGGCCACATACAAAAATTTTGGTCAAAGCATAGACTGAATTTTAACACAAGAATGTGCCCTGCTTCTCCAGTATGGCTCAAACTTTCCCCCTCTCCATTCTTGAACCACACTTCTGGTGAAATTTACAGTATAAACACGTACTATAACACGTAGAGGGTGCCTAAATGTTAACTGCACAAAGCATGCGTAATAATGGGAGACGCATGTGAGAAAATGACATTATATTTTTTAAGTTGTGATGTGAGGTGTACTTATAGGAATGTTACTGATGCTGACCTGGTACCGACAAGTGAGATTGGCAAGAAAGCATTTTGTTGGTTGACGTGTGGTGGTTGATCCTTTGGGTTTTGCTTATAATAGAAGCGTTTCTGATTGTATTGTTCTTTAAGCATGTTGGTCCAACAAGCCTTGGATATTTACTGTTGAAGTTTGGCTACCAGAAAGGGATCCAAGAGGGGAAAAATACACTGGCCACTCAAGGGAAATTCGTGGCCTACCAGCTGCCAAATTACAGTGGATAGCCTTCGCGGACCTGTGGCAGACCACCCACCATGGCCTGGTAGGACAGCCAAAAGCAATAAAACTCGAGAGAACCAGAAGTGTGAATACAAAATATATATTTTATTCTTTTCACGTGAGGAATTGTATAATTTTAATACAATGAATTGGCCTGTCACATAATGAGATTCAAGCTGCTGAAAATGTGAATAAACTATGAATAAATCTCCCTTCCTTGCATATATTAATGTGTTACTATATCATATCTTTGGTTTCACGAGTTATTCTTTGCTGAAAGTTGTTCCCAAAGCTATTTTAAGTTAGATCTAAAGAGGGATTGTTTCCTGTTTTTGGCTACACATTTCTTGGTTTCCAGCAACATGTAATACTATACATGCATAAAACAAGAATAAGCTAATGATGGATATGGTGTAGCATCAGGATCAAACAATGAGCTTGATTTTACTGTTGATAGTTTCATGGGTTCACGCGACTGGCTTTGACTTTGCATATAAAAATTTGAGATTTTGGTCATTAACTGAGTTGGCTCCTTGAGCCCATAGTGACACACAATTTGTTCAAGGAACATGTTGGCTTTTTGCCCTTGCTCCACTTGTTTCATGAAATTGCCCTCAGCATCCAATTTTCTTCCACAATATTTCTTATGAAACTGTTGATAATGTTAAGAAATTGCCTAGTTATCTGAGTACATTGATCTTGCTTAAAAGAGAGATTACAATTTGCTACAGAAGGGCGCTTTAGAAATATTCTTTTGAGAATATGAGTTGAAACTTCTTGCAGTGCTCATTTGGAAGACCTTTTCTTATCTTTGAACCAAAGCTGAAGAACCAAAATATGTACCATCTTTCAAGTAATGGCCAGCTTGAGCATCCTCATTTCTTGGAGGTCCCTCCTTCTTCTCCTTCTCAGAGGTAAATGATACATACATATTAATTAGAGATCAGTCCACTGTCAATGATCACCCCAGAAGGATGAAGGTAACTCTAGTTGTGATACAGTTGATAGCAAGTGGATCAAGAAGGGCTTAAGATTGTTAATAAAAGAAAGTAATTGATAGGGTTTTATGCTCATAAGATGAATCCAGAAAGATTTTTGTTCAATATATGAAAGACCATTGCATATTAATCAACATAGAAATCTTAGAAGCAAGAAAAAGACACTTATATAATCAGAACTCAGTTATGATATCATTTACAGCAAGATCAGACGTCTTCCTTATATAGTCACCTAAGACAGCTGCAAGCATACAACAATCAATACTGCCTGAAAGTAAGATTCAGACGGCCAGGACGGATATTTGTTTCTTCTTGCAGAGCCTTTGGGGTAGTTTTTGTGATGATAGCCCCAACACCATGAAAGATATGTCTAGATTTTCCACCAAAAATTAAAACATCTCCAGATTCCAAATTTACCTTCTGTGCCCTGTCCACATCCCTCTCATCACCATATAAAAATTCGGCAGTATCACCAATTGAAAAGGACACCACAGGTAAACCTTTTTCCAGACTTTCTTGAGATTCATCTCGATCCTGCATTGGCATGAAAGCATGAGATGTCAAAAGTCACAAACATTTATCATAAAAAATGGACCTGAAGAAGTCCATGTGTCTAAACCCAGAGCTCTATTTGTTTAGTTAAGTTCATTCATGCAGAAGATATTTACTTGTATTTCCTGGTAAAAATACATAAATAAAATTAATAACTTAGTAAGCAAGTCGAGTCGTAATTTTATAATATATATTATATTACATCAGTTCACAAAATCAATATGAACGATAGTCTTTGACAAACTAAAATTTAAAAACAGTATTCATCCTGAATAGCACGTAAAACATACTACTGTATGATGCATAAAACAAAGAACCCAAGTTACAATGTGACTACTGTAATAAGGCTGATAAAGTTTTCTCGATACAAACCTGGTGTAGACCAAGTTTTCCACTTGCTGTGTAAAAGTTTACAATACAGATGTCAGGGGATATCATTTGAAGATTGGTTTCTACATGCTGTGCTGCAGAATTTTTTCCTAAG
Source organism: Anacardium occidentale (assembly GCA_026122585.1). Taxonomy (NCBI): domain Eukaryota; kingdom Viridiplantae; phylum Streptophyta; class Magnoliopsida; order Sapindales; family Anacardiaceae; genus Anacardium; species Anacardium occidentale. The sequence continues at coordinate 26,280 of JAJEJH010000297.1, forward strand.
AGAACATGGGAATCTTTTATTGCTTTCCTAACCAACTGATTGAAATAAATAGGAATAATGGGAGGTTTAGCACCATCTATACTTCGAATATCTTCATATGCGCTTTTCTGAGGATCCCAATTTTTACCAAGGCACATCATTTTTAGATTCAATGTCGCTCCACCACGGTAACCAGGTTGGTAGAAACCTCCAGACCCCAGCCCCAGGTTTCGGCATTCTTTTACTATTTTGACCTAAGAAGATCGGTGCAACAATAAATTAATAGAAAACAAGGGAGACTAAAATAAGAGCCAACTCATTCGGAAAGATAGCATATTTTCCCATTATAAGAAAACATATTTTCCAATTTATTAGAAGAGAAAACTATGGTGATATTTGCCTTGGTGACACATTAATGCGGGCAAGTTTGTTTACAAATTAATTTTGAACCTGGGCAAAGCCCCCACAACCATACTGGTGAATGATGATGCTATAACCACAGAGCCTCTATGGCAAGAACCTTCATCATGTATTTGAATTTGATTAAACGGGCTATATCAAAATAAGTGAGAAAGAGGGACCGCATCACTTGAAAGAAAGAAAAAGAACAATGTGCAGTACCTGATCACTGGTGGATAAATAATTCTTCAGTAATACCATCCCAGACCTCAACACAATTACATTTTGCCCTTCCATGGCAAGCTCGCCTTGATTTCGTTTTTGTTTATTTGTAACAAGTAACGAAGGCTTAAGCAAAATAGGAGTTCCAGCCTTAGGTGGACAAATATCAAAGCTATATACCACTGCCTGCGGCACAGAATGCCCTAAACCTCCAATGCCTACTGAATTCTTGCCATCTTTTCCAAGGAAAGCCTGTTCTTGAATATCAGCTTTGGCAGGTATCAAGGGCTCCTTTTCCATCCATTCATCTTTTACCTCGCCTGAGGGTGAGAAATCATTATTCATAGCTGCAGTTCCTTTTATCTCCTCTTCTAGGGTTTCTTTGATCTGCATTCTAGTTATATCCAGATTAATGCTCCTAGAATTAGAGCGCAAAGGGGGGGCTGTAGGAAGATTTGCTGCACTGGCTAAATCTAGAGATGAAAAGCTCTCAGTTTGTTTCATATTACTTCCCTCAGCCACTGGTGAATTTGGAATAATATCAAGTGCAGATGTCTTAGAAGCAGACTGAGCAGAAGATGAATAAAGACCATCCTCACTTTCCACATCAGAAGCCACAAAGTGTCCTGTCTGTCTTAATTGACTACCCCCAGCCTCCAGAGAATTCAGACTAATATCAGTTGCAGGTGACTTCTGCCGGTACACATATTTTAAGCTGGGTTTACTGTTAAACTGCTTTGAACCACGTCCTCGGGACATATTATGCCGATATTTCCCTCTACCTTGGGACACTCCATCCCTACTGCCAGAAGAATCATTGGCAAAAGGCTTATTCACTCCATCCTACATTTTTCCCCAGAAAAATGAAATTACGAAAAATACTTGTCCATTAATGGTAAAATTACATAGCCTAGTGTATATACATAAATTAAGCATAAGATTTAATGACAGAGCAAGAAGAACTACAAGGTGGACCAGGCAACCACACGAACAAAAGTAAAAACAGCTTTCAGAAAAAAATTATAGCCATAAACAAAAACTCACTGAAACATGCAAACAAAATAAAAACAGAATGAAAAGGCATTTATGCGGTCAAAATTAGTTAAACCTAGCAATTATTGCTGATGGGTATCTCAAAGCCAAAAGAAAACGGCGTTTTAGGTGATTAGCATTCAAGAACCAAGTCTAATGAAAATAAATGTCTAACAAGTCCTAAACCTGACGCCCATCTCAGATTTTAAAAGGGCATTGAACATAAACAAGATTAACAAAATTAAACTGAAAAACAAACTAAAACACAAAATTTATCAACTTTTAAACGATCACCTGAACAAAATAAACATATATAATATAACTTGTATGAAAACAAACAATTCATTATAAGCTGATCCCCACCTCAGAAAACAATCAAAATAGTTTTTTTTTTTTTTTTTTTCTCACATTGGACTAAAAAGTGCACATAGCAAACTCAACAAAACGAGCTACCAGATTTTTGAACTGTACCATCACCGAATTTTATTCGTAATAATAGATATTCCCTTTAATCAAAAATTAAATTCAAGTTCAGTTCTTTCTCAGCAACAACAGCTAAAAATAAAAATTGAAACAACCCAATCTCTCAAAATCAAATCTTTACCAAATAATCCTCAAAATCAAAGTAAAATAAGCATGAAAAACATAACTTGCTTAAAACCAAGAAGCAAAATAGGTGTAGTGAGTTGATAAAGTTACGCGTCTTTGACGGTGAAAAGCACCAGTATTTGGATGTGAAGATCTCCCTCCAGAACCCGAAAAGCCCGGTCTGGTGTTCTGCTGGCTCATTGATCTAATAAATTTGGCGGGAAATATATTGTGAAGATGAACAAACTAAAAAATTGTACTTAGGCTCTTGTTTTTGCTTGAGAGAAAAACACTACAAAAGACTTTGGTTAAATTTTAATAATTTTACTAGGATTTACAAGGAAGAAGACTAATAGGAAAATAAGGGGAGAATACATCCACAGAGACGGAATCAAAAAAGTGATTTTCACTAAAGTGCTTTCGGATTTTTGTCGACTTTTTGAGTCATTCCAGGAAGAAACTTAACCGTCAAGTCTCCTCTTAGTTGTGCACTCTTCACGTTCCTCCGTTTTTTCTATTAATTGTGAATCTAAAAAATAAGTCAAGAAGGAAATTACAATAAGCCCAGTATTATCACATCGTCTATATGATTATCAATCTTGAGATAGTAAAAAATAATAATAATAATTCATTAAATAACCTTTTATATTCAAATATAAAAACAAATTTAAACCTTTTTAGCATGAAACATAATTGATATAATTTTTTTGGTATTGGATATATATTTATGTACTCATTGCACATTTTATTATTAGACATTAATTTGTGTCATCACAACATATAAAAATTATATAAATTTGAAAGTTATGCATTTAAAGTTTATAGATTGAGTTAATTTTGTATAATCAAAGTTACAAGAATCCTCTTGTGTTTGTATATATTACAAATTCATCACCCGTAAAACATTATCAAAATACAAAAAATTTCAAAAAATTGTTTTAAACATTTGACACAAATTTCATTTATATAAAATAAAATATATTATTTCGTATAAACAAATTATCTCATATAAACAAACTTAATAAAATATTTAATATATCGGTCAAAGGTTTCTTCTTACACTTTGGCATATTTAAACTTCACCTCTTATCATATTACACGAATACATAATATATTTTGGTTATAAAATACACCATTTACATGTTATAGCATATAATTTACTCTATTTGGGATTTAAAATATAGTATTCATGGATATAAATTAGGATATCATTGTCATAAGAATTATATTTTAATTTAAAAATATGAGGAGGGGTATTTTAGTAATTTAAAAATCATTTTTATGGGGATCAAAAACTTCATCGCAAGTAGCTGTAAAGTCGAGAATAAGGATCAAGTAACGATAACACGGCAAGTTCAGGTTGTACTTTTGAGCCTTCACCTCAAGGTACAACTCCCATTAGCGCCAACTCTGGAACCGTACATTAGAACGTATCATTTACGAAAAAACCCTTTAAATTTGTATAAACTTCCGGCTCTGTCGACCATCGTCCATTCTCTCCCTTAGATCGTTGAAACCGCGGAGAAAAACCCGAATGCAAAACAGGTACTTATATGCATGTATATTTTTTTTATTTATATTTATCGGGTGAAAAGCTTTGATTTTTAGAGGTTTCCTGCAAAATTGGAGACAGAAACTGCTAAATTGAAAAGCTTTGCATGATTTACTTGATGGGTGTTTTTAAATGCTTCCGATTGCTTGATTTGATTTTTTAAGCGATTTTCTTGGATTTGTTTGTATTGGATCATGTGAATTCTGATTTGATGAGTTATGTTTTGATTGTGATCATGCAAATTGGTGGTGCATTGTAGTGGTATTTGAAAATTGAGAGATTTTAAGTGTTCTTAGGACAAAGGATTGAAGAAGAACATGACATATTGGAATTTATATTTGGTTTCTGAACTTTTTTCTACATGTTATGGGGAAATACTATTTTTAATTATTTATCATTTGTGGATCTGGGTTTTTGATGGCTCAATGAATTGGAACAACAGTGAATTGGTGTAGCTGAGGAATTGTAAAGCGGGGTAAAAATGGTGAAGATGACTATGATTGCACGTGTTACTGATGGGCTGCCATTGGCAGAGGGACTGGATGATGGGCGTGATTTGAGAGATGCTGAGATGTACAAGCAGCAAGTGAAGGCTTTGTTTAAAAATCTTTCGAAAGGTCAGAATGAAGCTTCGAGGATGTCAATTGAGACAGGACCTTATGTTTTTCAGTATCCTTGTGGTTATTTATTAAGATGTTCTTATTGCTCTGTAATAGTTCTTAATCATGTGTGTTAATTACTATAAATTCTGGTCGTTGATCAGGTAATGTTAGTTGTGCTTCTTAGATATTATGTTCATCCATGCAGTTCCTTTTCCATTTTATTCCTTGTACTTTGCATGGTAGTATCCTGTAGCAGACTGTCATGCCCTTTTTTAACTGTATCTTTACTAGATCTGAACTTGAGGCTGGGTAAATGGTACTTTTGCTTTACAGATGGCAGTTTCATAGCAATGATAAGATTCTTAGTTGATGTAGCTGTGGTTATTGAATGAATTATATACTTTTTTATGAAAATTGGTGAAAACATCAATTTCGCAGTTATGTTACTGATTTTCATCATCTACATAAAAAGTTGGCTTGTGGAAAAGGTTATGATATTTGGTTTCCATAAATTCTTTACTTCAGTTTTCTAATTTGTAGGAAGTGTACCTAAATCTGAGTTTATCCTTGACCCAAGTTCTAGTTATATCATTGAAGGTCGTGTTTGTTACTTGACAATGTGTGACCGTGCTTACCCCAAGAAGCTTGCCTTCCAGTATCTGGAAGACCTAAAGAATGAATTTGAGCGTGTTAATGGTGCACAGATTGAAACTGCAGCCAGACCTTATGCTTTCATTAAATTCGGTAGGTGTCATTTCTTTTAACATTTCTTTAGCATGTGTCTGTTATTTCTCCTAAGATGGCTTTTGTTTCTTCTTTTTTTCCTCTTTTTGTCTTCATGTTCAAAGATACATTCATACAGAAAACAAAGAAGTTGTACCAGGACACTCATACTCAGCGGAATATTGCAAAGCTGAATGATGAACTTTATGAAGTACACCAGATAATGACTCGCAATGTGCAGGAAGTTCTTGGTGTTGGTGAAAAGTTGGACCGTAAGATAGTGCCTTTCCCTAACATTATTTGAATCTGTTGATATCATGTGTTTTGTTCTTTTTAAAGTAATTTGTAACTAAAATTTAGGATTTAAATAATGCAAAATGAAATAGAGAATATCTTTTTTTTTTTTAATGTATATTTGAGTGATAAATGTATTTTAAAACTGCATGGTTATCAACTAGTCATATTTTTGCTGTCGTTTTGGGTGAAAACTTTTCAACCTACACCCTATTGTTGTTAGTAAATCATTCAATGTGTTTCAGTTGTGAGTGTGAATGACAGCATCCAAAATTTCCCTGACTGCTTGTAAATTACGCCTTTTGTATTCTTGGTGATTAAGTTATGTTTTAATTTTTGATTCTGCAGAGGTTAGTGAAATGTCCAGTCGGTTAACATCAGAGTCGCGTATATATGCTGAAAAGGCAAAGGATTTGAATAGACAGGTTAGTTATATTATTTTATTTGATGGCTTACATGAAGTTTACTATGCTGCCTGTGGGTCATTTCTTGTGTCTGAGCTGAGAAAATGCTTCTTAAGTGGCACAATTCCAGATACATGCACAAATTTTTGTCAACAAATTGAGTTTTACAAAGTCTTATGTTGAAGAAAAATCTCAGTATCAGATTTTAAAATCAGAACATTTATCTGGTGATGAAGCAATAAATGATAGGCTTCTTTTTTGAAATTCATAAAGACTTAATTTTTAAACAATCACTTTGCTAACTGTGAGATTAGATTAATATGATTTGTTTATTATAATTATGGATTCGGGTGTTTTATGCAGTTTAATGCTGTTGTAATTTTATTTGAAGAAGTTCTGAAGATGCACATTTCCTGTGTCTAAATTAGACGCTCATGAAATTTACCAACTTCTTAAACAATTTGACTGCAGGCTTTGATTCGGAAGTGGGCCCCTGTTGCCATTGTGTTAGGAGTGGTCTTTGCCCTCTTTTGGCTCAAATCTAAACTCTGGTGATTCAACTGCCTTTTGCTGTTTCTGATACTTGCACATTTTTTGCCTGGGTCTCTGCTGCAGTATGGGTTGCCTGTGTGCATGTCTTGGTTTCCGGACTCAGAGACTTAAGATTGCGGTGACCACTCTTTTCGGTTCATGACAGTTAAGGTGAGTTGTTCGGTTGGTACCCATAGAAGAGAGGCCAAATCTACCATTTACCATTGTGAAAGAGGGACCCTTTCAGGATCATTAAGGCGCCAAAATATATTTATACAAAATTTTAGAGAATTCTATAGCTGGAGGGCTTTATTGGGACTTTAAATGGTGCATTACTGATACTCTTCTTTTCATTATTACATTTAATACTCCTAGCAACCTTATTGTTCTTATCATATACTACTTTGATGTTACTATCCAAGTTTTGCATTGTAAACTTGTTTTTGCTTTTAAAGTAGCTGATGTTTGGCCCCAATTTGGTCAGTGATCATTTGAATGAATCCACTTAAAAATAAAGGGATATAAATGAAGCATGGCATGCATGGTTTACAGAAATTTATTAGGTGGATCTGCCATTAGAATAAAATCTGTTAATATGCTCAATTTGTCCTCCATATGCCATCGGTTTACGCATGTAATTTGTTTGTAAGGTGCAAATAAGATAGATGAGTTGTGTTCAGGTCCGAATGAGTAATGCTGCTACTTTTATGTGTGTCCAAGCTTTCCTTCTTGGAGCCAACAAGCACGCTCCTGTATGTTTCAAATATTCAGTTCAGTTTAAGACGCACTGAAAGCAAAGTCCTTTTGTTGTGAGTTCAAATATAAAGAGCTTATCACACATTTGTCTGGGTTTTCCAGATTCAGGTTTGGATGTAGCAATCCAGTGTTTATTGCTTGCGTTGAGAAACAAAAACAATTCAGAAACATCATGTAAAATTAACCAAGTACTGAAAATAGCTATATGATTACCATGATTGCGTCAACTGCTTCCACAGCACTTGAAGGTGATCAAACCAAGCATGTCAAGAAGTAAATATGATGAAATACAGGGCAACTGGCCAAAACAGTGCGTTAAAGCTTGGCATTCTCTCAGATCACCAACTGGTGTTGATTACTTTCATTTAAATGAAGAAACAAATGATTAATCGAGTGAAAAATATGAATAATTTTCCTCGCCTTTGTATTAACATCTCACTCTCAATCAAATTTGACTTGCTTATGACTAATTTTTTCAAACAAAGAATGCAAAACTTTACAAAAGAAATTAAATCCCAAATACTCGGCAAGATTAAAAGGCAACTTTGTTATCAGAAGCGTATGAGCAAGTGTCTTCTTAACTTACAAAAATAATAGTTTTGAATTAATTTCATTAATATCTTAATTAATAATAAATCTGATAAAAATTTAAGTTATTGAATTTGTACCTTATTGTATTATGTAACTTTAGTCTTTTATCACAGAACTTGTAAATAATATATTTTGTAGTTATAATTTTATCTTTCAAAAAGTATTTTCACACAATTCAAGTCTTCTTTTTTCGACTTTGTAAGATAACAAATGAAGGTGGAGGAGTTTACATTTTTTATTTTTCAACAACTGTTTTCTCTTCATCATAGAACTCATCAAACTTTTTCACAATTTTTATGTCTATTTCAAAATTGTTCAATGTATCACAAGAAAGTGTTGTTTGAAGCTTTTTAATATATATCCTCATCCTCTTGGAATACGGCCTCAAAGAACGAGAAGTTATTCTAGTACCACCCATAAAAGCATTTTTCATCGATCCATGTTCTGTAAAATAAATTTTAAAATAATAGCAACAGATGATAGAGCTTGACTTGAAAAACCTTTGACAAAAGACCTTAAAGTGATACATAAATAATGTTAATTTAAATCAGATTGAACCCTGATATATATATATATATATATATATATATTTATATACACACACATCATGAAAAATATTTGTTCATTTTGCTTCATGTAGATTTCATTGGTAACTTATAAATGTTGAATAAAATGTTATTCATGCACACAGCTGGTATCAAACATGAAAAGAAAGAATTTCATGACATTAAGGAAAAAAGTATTGAAAAGTCAAATTTCTTAAGGCTTCTGATCAACTCTTTATATGATTGATTCATGCCTTCAAATCTATGCAAACTTAAAAGGATGTATTCCATTTCCATGTTACAGCTATATATACCCTGAAACAAGCATATGATTTGAAAATAACACTTTATTTGTATGGAAAATGATAAAAATTGCCCTCAAAAGGCTAAGAGGTAAATTTCACATATTCACGTAAAATTATCACACAAAGAGAACTCTATGAACTCCATATGCAAGTTCCGAAGTTGAAAAGAAGTCTCAAGTACTATTTGATTATTTGACAGCTGAAGAATATTAGAAGTAGGAAAACTAACAAGCCGTCTAAAATTTAAAATAAAATTACAGAAAGCAAAAAGGATTTGCCATAGCCACATTGGCAAGTTATCTCTTCAAGGGGTGTTCTCCATGTAAACTGGTAATTTGACCTTATTTAAGTATGTGCTAACTAAATTGCAGAAAGGAATTCAAGAAATCTAGCTGATTGCAATCAACCAGAAACAATGTGAAAGTCTCAAAACTTACTGTAGTTTCAACTTTCAAGTTTCAACAAGGATTAAAACTCAGCTTCTTTCAACAAGGATTAAATCTCAGCAACTCAATCATTTGCCACATCCAATTCAAAGATACAGTTTTAATTCAAATCCATCCGTAGTCAGGTCCAGCTACAAATGAACGCACCTGGAAACTTGGTTGAACCAGTCGATCGTCGGTGAAACTGCTGCTCATGTCGTTCATCGGAGAAACCTGCTGTTGTCGGCTGCTCTGGAAACATGGTCGAAATGGAGGGACAATGAGGAGAACACACAACGAAAACACGGATTTGGTTTCAGCAAAACGGAGAACGGGGAAAAAATTTTCCCCTTTTCATTATCCTCATAACGTTGCTTTATTTATTTAATAAAATAACATTTGATGGGGCGAATAAATATATATAAATAGTTTGTCTCCAATATTTGTATTCTAGTTCACGTTCAAATTCGTCGTAGACCTTTTCAAATTATGTTTGCTCAAATTCGAATCTAAATTGATTAGAAATGGCATCTTCTTTGGTAAAAGTGGGGCTGATGCCTTGTCAACATCTTAGTTATAAATTTATGGCCAAAGCACTATTTCCCACCCATAGTTTGAGGCGGGGACAAAATTTCACCTGCAAGTTTTCAAAAACCTGGTCTCCCCTCCTTGGACCAAAATTCAAACTTATTTTATAATATTTCAAATGAAATGACTAAAATGTCATTTAATAAATAAAAATTTAAAATAAAATTATAAAATAATTTTTAAATATAAAAAAATTTTAAAATATATTAAAAATTTTAAAAAAAATTAAAAAAATTAAAAAAAATCAACTGGCCACAGCCGTCGATGCCGGCGGCGGTGGCCGTTGATAACAGCACCAGGTGGCCGTCTCCGGCCATCTGATTCCAGGGGAGGCCAGATCGGGCCTCC